>JZLH01S0460057.1:25288-46726 GCA_001188425.1 Eucidaris tribuloides | reverse complement strand
GTATCAGGAAAATGTTAGAACATTAGACGCTGTAGTTGTTTGTAAGCAGGGTGGGTAGTGGCAAACACAATTTTGAGGAATTCTTTATATAGTTTGCTGCTCAATAGTCCAATAAAGCCAACAGTAACACCTCTACAACAATCCTCTTATCAAAATCGTAATATCAAAGTGCCCTATAAATCATCAAATACAGGATCATCCTGATTGACATACCCCAGTGACCATCAAACTCACAGGACAGGTATGGCGCTGTGCAAACTTGGCTGACATCAAATCATATGACGGCAAGCGTGTATTCCCCACTGGTGCATAATGACATTTAGTTTGCCATCTTGGGGACTTGCCTTCAAAAGATATACACCCAGGGATAAGGACACACCACTTTAAATTGGCAACACGCGCACTGGGTCCCCATGGAAAACATTCGTACTTTGGAAAATCGCGAAAGGTTTTGGACATCCTGTTAGACAGGACATTGTATCTCCAATCAAAAAGTGAAGAAAGAAATGAAGTGGAACATTAGTGATCTTTAAGGCACCTTTCCTCCTCATGGACAACAATATAATTGAACAACAGAGTAATGCACTATAATTTTAAGATCAATAAAATAAAATGCTGTGATGAGTCATAACCCTAAAGGCTCATGCAAATTGGAAATTCTTGAAAATCCTCAGAACGCAAATGATGAAACATAGACCAACTGTAACACAACATGCCCAGAGTGGATCCAGCTGAAGGATTTGTCTTCGTTTGTCTTACTTACAGGAGAATCAAGAAGACATACAGTATATTTCTCTCAAAGCCCGGAGAAATAAATTCCTAGCAGAGAGGCTACACAAACCATTTCTGCCAAAGGGATATGAACAGTAGTATTTCAGAATAGTCACTGTTCAGCACAAGAATTTTCACAACAAATCCTGCATAGTTGTACTTGATAGAATAGTTCAGCCCAATGACGGACTAGCCCGCAACATTTTCCAATGTTTTTACCTCAAGGTTAGGATCTTATACAATGAAGGTAACATGCCTGAATCTTCCTTCCTGAAAAACAGTTAACACTTCTGAAAAGATCAGCCAATTATGGTTAACAAGTTCGTATGAATGGTGATGACTGAAATAACAAGTTCAAACCAGACGGAGTTACTACCTCTGAGTGAGAAAATCACAGAAACATGATACACATTTTGCAATCATCTTCCACAATTCTTTTTTAATTCAATGCAAACATAAAACCTCAGCAGTCACAGTGGGGAAACTACTAAGTACATACAATAATACCAACAATAAGTAACAATGTACCTCCATGTTGCTGGCATTTGCCGCTGGCTAGCTGACTGTGGTTTATGAGACACACACATGACTAGAGGATTCCACAACATAGAAAGGCATTGTTATTTGTTTACATCACTAAGAAAGGGGGGGGGGGGGGGGAATCCTGCTCTGAGCAAAAACTATGTTATTCTCCCCCAAAATAATTACAATTCCAGAATCTAAAAAACCACAGGCGTTCAGTCACAGACATACCATTGAGGCATCTCTTGAATGACAAAAGCCCACAAGTCCATTGCCATTTTATCGAGATCTATTTAGATGATTCTTGTTTACCAGTTAATCTCCACTTTATTATTAGATGTAAAATATGATTCGCAGATGGTTCAGTACTATTGATAATTTAACAAACGAAGGACAACCTGCCTATGATTTTGTCTACCAATAGACATTCTCGTTAAATAGGCACATCACAGCCACACTGAAATACCGAATATGACAATGGCCTCAATAGGGGAAATAATTTCAAGTATGAGTTCGCTAAATAATATATCCTTTCAAGGCCGGTGTTTTCCTAAAATATATACTTTCCCCCTTTTAGCATGCACTCAATGATGCAGCTGTCTCGAGCCCAGACATGACAAGACGACTAAGTAACATTTCTTGTGAGCGGGCATGGATACTTGACATCATGAACATCAAACTGGATTCTCCAATATTCAAATCAAATAGTTAATAGATCAAATGTCGGAGCAACTTGCATTTGAATCTTCATTATTACATTATCCAAAGGTTAAAATCAAACAAGCATAAAATGGTATAGCCTCATCTCACTGAAAATAATCTTGATTTGTATACAGGACACAAAATATTAAAGGCATCGTATAACAATTATTCATAAAAAAGAAAAAATACTACAACTGATCACCATGCTAGTAGTGTCTTTGACAAGGTTAAAAATAACCTGAAAAAAATTTTTAAAACACAGTCAAAATGACATAAGTGTCTTAAAAATTAAAAAAAAATCATTGAGAGACCATCCAAGTTTCCCCATCGCACTACTGTTTGCAGAAATTTAACTGGCCGAAGATAATTCATTAGTCCGATTTTTTATATGTAAAGTATTTACGAAGTGAACACATTAACTTCTGCAACTTTGTGTTCAGGGTGTTATTGGCTCATTCAACTACTGTCAATATGTCAGATTCGGCAAAGTTGACAATCTTTTAAACAGGTCTCCACAATTTATACTAGTGTCTTCATAGGGTGGTTGTTGCACATTAAGATATCTAGCATGTCCTATCTCAACCCATTTTCAGCCTTATCTGCTCGCTGTTGATATTTTGACTTTCGCTTCCAGGTCTGCATCGCAAACAAAAAAACACAGATTTTGAAATGTGGTTCGAAATTATCAAGATCAAAGTTATCAAGGAAACAAGAATGGATACACAGGATCAGATAAAAATTATCCCGATAATTGATTCATCATATGTTGCTATATTTGTTTTGAATTACAATTTACCTTTGAAGCAATGTTAATTCTAAACCACAGTTTATAAACCTTTCACGACAAATTCAGTTTTACTTAAGAAACACATAAACACAAACACACATGCAGGCCATGGACACACAACACACACACACACACACAGACACCATGACACACAACACCATCACAACACACAACACACCACATCACACACAACACACACCAGCACACACACACATGGACAAAACACAGGTTGAGACGGGGACAGCTACACACAACACACTACCACACACAGTCACACACACAGTATAGCATACTCACACATACTGGCCGGCATAACCAAACACACACGGCACATAACACCACATTCACGAACACACACACGACACAATGGGCTACACATTCACAACACATTCACACACACACACCACACACACACACGACCACAAACACACACATTCACACAACACACACTACACACACAACCAAACACACACACACAACACACACACACACACACCAAACACACACACCATACACACACACATTCACACACACACACACACACATCATCACACACACTCTCACAGCAGCACAACCACACACAACACCTATACGTTAAGCCGCAAACGGGACATAATAACACACCACACACACACATACACTCCGCAATAACAACATGCAATCGAGGACACACATCCAGTACAAAAGCAAACGGGACGTTTGTGTATGCCTGTATATTTCGACGGTAACCAGGGACGTTGGGTGGCACAGTATTTGGCGCATTTTCTAAGAGCGTTACGCGCCATCTACGGTTGATCTGCCATTTTAAAAGTGGGGACCGTCCCGTTTTTCGCACGTCCCGCGATCTGAAATGTAGAGTGCATACTTACGTCCCCGGTGAAGCTGATTACAAACACACACACACACCCACACACACACCACACACACACACACACATACACCACATTCCCATCACCAGCCCAACACTACACACACACACACAAACACAAAACACACACAAACCACACATCACACACATCAGCAATTTCATATACATAGCACAATTTCACATACATTACAAGGCGACAAACACAATTAAAAATTTGATAATCATAATCATAATCATACAACTAGAAAACGCAATACGCCTAGCGCTCATACCGGCACGGTCGCACATCATAGTATCGAAATTTCCAGTGGTAGCAATTTTTATAGGCTGGTGAAAAGATTAAATGTTGATCCCGGGAAGAAGCATGAAATAAAAAAATTCGAGTGAAAAATATTAGTTTCATGCTCCTGGAAGGGACATGCAAAAAAATAATAATAATAAAAAAAAATAATAATAACTACATGAATTATATAGTATTGCATCCGATCCCTCCGGCTCCATACGGGATTTTTGGTTGTTGGTAGACGGAGGCACAATTTGCAAGTGAGACAAATAAGAGGTACTGCTGATATGAATAAAGAACTGAGGAAGTAAGACTTTCTGATTAATGTTGGAATTAATGTTGTGCATAAATTACCTAATTAATTAATGGAGCAACAGTTAAAAATTTTTAAAAGTTTGATCTCCCAATAAAGCAAACTAATCAAAATTGGTTGAGAAATGAATGAAAGAAGCATCTTTTTTATTTTATTTGGATTTGAATAAATTGATAAATTTGCATAATTTGATTAATTGTAAATTGCCATAATTGTTTAATTCAAGCAATTTGTGTAGAAAAGTCTTAAGAGCCCCCACCTAGCCCATCAGATCAATACAAACAGAATGAAAATCCAGTCAAGAATGTGAGAGAAAACAATTTTGTGTTATTTTGGATAATTGGGCATAAATTACCATAAATAATGTAATGGATATAATAATTCAAAATTCTGTGTAGAAGTTTAATGTGCATTAATCAGCCCTTAACCATAATAAAGTAATGCACAAATTAAAATTGGTGAGACAATGAAGGAGAAGAAGCATTTTTTTTGTGATTTTGAAAAATTGCATAAATTCTGCCAGATAATGATTAATTTTGAATTTGCATATTGATAATTCAAAATTTTGTGGAAAGTCGTGGAAGCCCCGCGTCACCTAGCCCTATCAAGATCAAACAAACCGAATGAAAATCGTCAAATCGAATGGTGGAAAAGAAGCAATTTGATTATTTTGGGATAAATTTGCATAAATTACCATAAATTAACAAGTGGAGTATAATTTCAAAATTCTGTGTAGAAGTTTAAATGTGCATAACATCGAGACCTCGCAAATAAGCAATCAAAAACAAAATCGTGAGAAAGGAGGAGAAAAGCATTTTGTGATTTCGAATAAATGACATAAAATAAAAAATAATAATAATTTACGATCTGTGTAGAAGTTTTAAATCCGCCCACCTAGCGCGCCTACAATATGAAACAATCAGAATCAAAACGGTGAGAAATGACGAAGAAGAAGCATTTAAACGTGGACGACGACGGACGACGGAAGACGGACAGACGGAAGGACGGACGGAAGGAGGACGCGACGGCGCTGGACGCCCACGCCATCATAGAGCTCATCGGCCCTCGGTGTCGATGAGCTAAAAAATATACCTGGACATTCAAAGATAGTATGACACAATCAATTTTCCCTGGCAAATAATAGTCTTTATAAATCATAAGAAACTGAAAGCAAGCATATACAGCAGTATTTCAGTATGACGAGAGAATTAATCAATAGGGATTTTCACCGGTGGGTGGTCTACCCGTCCCCACTCACTACATTAATCGTTATGATCCCTATCTCCTCTACTATACGTCATACACGATCTCATCTTCTCCATTTAAGGGTGTACGATTCAGCATAAATCCGAATGATTTACTGGAGATTTCCCCCCAGTTTTAGGACTCCCTGCCATGTCTCGGGCAATAAATCAGAACCCGTACAATGAGTTCACCAATTGGCTGTCTTTTATCTCCGCTAATCGACCAGTAGTGAGTCAGTATGTAAACATCGCTATCATTGTCCATTGATGTAATACAATGAATCATTAAATGTCAGTGCAAAAAGTTTTCTGATAATGGATTGAGGACAAAGAACAAACCGAGATTAAGATTAACAGAGTGACATCCGCCGAAGGAATTTTTTGCCTTTTTCAGGAATACCTAACCTTTCCCTCGCAATCATGGAGACAGAGTACCCTTTAACAGTAAAAAAATGGCAAGTCAATTCATACACAGTACCGTATAGCATTCCTGAAACAGGGTGGATGTTCAGCCTGTCCAGAAGTGACATAATGCTGTTACTCAGATTAAGACAAATGTACTGACAGCAGGCTTGTTACCTGTATAAATAGAGACCAGAAGAACCTCTCAATCAATAGGCATACATTCTTTAGAGTTCATATGATCATCCTGATTTTAACTCAATGCTATCATTCAATCAGTCAGATCAAGTAAAGTATTGAATTTGATTTAATGCTGAAATTGCCAAAATTCTTAAGAATCACCATTATGTTCACTAGTTCAAATACTTGGAAATATCAAATAAGAAAAGTAAACAATCGTTTATATCTCAACAACGTAGACATGCCGGCCCTCGATAAGATACATAATGACCTTCCACTTTAGCTGAATTGGTAAAATTCGTATTTTCAACTTTTGTCAAATCAACTGAATGAAATGCACAAAGTGTACCTGATGTGCTGACAAATACATTTAAAAGAACACATAGAATTCTCAATGAAACAGTGGCCAGCTTTGCATTAAATGTACATTTCTGTTTCTAAGATACCCAAAGATTCTTATTTTTTAGAGATGCTGCACAAGAGGATTTCACGGTTTCAACTTCACAGCTTGAAGAAAAAAAAAAATCACATCTACCAGACAAATCATAACACATCCTAGAAACGCTGGCGACGGCCAGGAAGGGGGAATGTCCTAGGCACGATCTGAAAATAGCAACTGGCGTTAGCACCAAGCACACCGCATTTCATTTGCTTTGCATCTAATACCCCGAACACATGCTTCGGAGCAAAACAGATCTATTTCCCGCCAAGATTGTTCGTTGGTGCCCCGTCCTCTCAGAAAAGCGAGAAAATGTGGAGACCGCTGTTCTCCGTGGTCCGGTTTTTTTCGTTCTCTGTTTGTTGTGAAATTTCCATGTGGCAAGCCCACATGGTGAACAAAGGAACAACCAGAAAAATAGTCGGTTCCGCAGAAGCTGGAGGAAAAGCTGTCCTGATCGCAAATGCTTCGCACCCACATGCCGCCATTTAATCACTTGTGCATTGAGGTAAAATTGTACAAACAGAAGTGAAATCTACCCTCAATTTGTAAACACGTGAACAGAAATATTCGTGATTGTGTGTATCAAGTATCTATTCTCTGCACCTTGATTCTGATTATGAAAGGCACATTTGTGTTTTAACTGCTGCAGGGCTGATCAAAATCGTAGCCATCACAAAAGAAACCCAAGCACATTCAAAACTGCAGCAGTTGAGCCTTAAGGAATAGAACGCAAGTCACCGCAACAGACATATTTGTTTTTGAAGCTAGTTTTAATGACTTTTTGACATGAAGAATCCTCAGCTTGTCGCATACTCATACAAAAAACCGCACATGCCTTAACATGTTCCCACCCAGCTCCCAAGCACACACACAGCACCCACACACACACACACAACACACACACACTACACACAATACAGCACACACATCACACGCACTTCGTCAAACACTTAAACATTTGTAAACCAATCTGAATTACAGTTAGCCATTTCTATTCCAAGCTGCTACTTTTCACCTATGTAATTCATTTTCACATGGTTGCACATCTGCAACTGACACTGGAGCCTAAGAAAGTGTTCAAAATACTTACACATTGACTACCTATAAACAAAAGGTTGGTGGAAACTGCTGGAGTAAATGTCCCACCGAAAGAAACTTCTTGTCAAAAGCAAGAATGTTCAGGGACTTCAGGTCAATATTCTTAAGTCAGTTGTTAAGTTATGCAATACTAAGGCCATCATATGTATCTTTTATCTCAAGCTTGCAATACATCGTACTAAATGCAACAGAAACAAGAGGAACGAGCACAGAAAGAAAACTATCAAGGATCTCTGAGATATGGTAGATGATCAGATCTGAATTTGAACCGGTAAATAGTTACACAATGCTTTAAATACTTTAACACCTGTCAAATCTAACTACCATTAACAAAAATCACTGGAAAATGGATTCAGTAATGGACAAGTAAAGTAATCAGGACATTTTTTTTTTTTTTTGTAATCTCCCGCAGTTGGTTATTTTTTTCAGGAGAAAAACAATGATGAAATTCTAAATTCGCCAGAAGATCCACAGACGAATCCCAAAGGTAACGACTTCACACGCAACTCAGCCAACAAACATACGCAATATTATTGATCGGTGAACTCATCTATAAATCATATTGACTTCTAAATTTGCTATTTTGTGCACGGCGTTGCATCCAAGATGCCCATATCCCTGTGAACACTTTGCGTCGAACTCTTGCTGCCTACAAAAATATGTGGATGGTGTGATGGGAGCTGGCTTAAAACATTCGCAACCACACCTCAGGGATTTTGTGGGGCCATATTTCATGCGCGGACGGTAGTGAGATCAAATGAGAACTTCTTTAAACACTCTGGTATCAAATATGTTGAAATCTGCATACTGTTTTTATGATCAACTTTTTTGCCGTCCGCGCCAACCATATCACATCTACAGGAGATGACTTTTGCAGCAGTCTCAAGCAGATGGTTAACCTTTGCCTCCAAGATTCTGAACTCCCATAAGTTTGACACATGGGCACATCCTGTCCCCGAGCCAATGCGTTAAAGCCCAAGTTTAGTTTTGGTTTTTTCTTTTATTTGGAAGCTTTGTGCCCCAAGGTCCATATCACACCAATCGAAGTCTTTTGTATTTTTTTAAAGTGTTAATAATGAAAAATCTCCGGGGGGGGGGGGAGGGACCCCAAGATTGTTCACGTTATAGCATCAAGGTTATAAGGTATTAAGGTTAAAGAGCAGACTCTGCTCTTCGAGGTATAACTCATATAACTTAACACTCATAAAGACACTAATAACAGTGGAGGGCCTTAACAAACAATTGTCACCCTGCTTCTGACATATCTGGTAGTGTTTTGATGGACAAATAAACCCTTAGAACACAAAAGTTTTGGGATATTAATGCTGTCACTAGTACAATAGTGCCAGACCAAATTGGCAGATTAATTTTCCTATGCGGGCGATAGGAAATGTCTGCAACACAGCAAGCTATGGAGAAAGCTAGGAACTGGTCTCTCAATGATTACTTTTTTTAAAGCACTTACTGATCGTTTTAGAACTGCAATTTTTCAGGGCTTCATTTTTAAACCATGTCAGAAGACACTGTAGAAGGGGAATCAGCAGCTCAGAGTTTAAAGTGAAACACTGTTAGTACAGTGCCTTTAACCCTTGGATGCTATAGAGTGAAATAATACGTCGAAAATCTTGGGGTTCCCCCCCCCCCCAAGATTTGCATTAATTAATGATCCAAAAATGAAAAGACATTCAGAATCTGTTATTGGTGTGAATGACCTTATGGCAATAAAGCTTTCAAATAAAAACAAAATCCCCAAACTCTAAACCTATGGGCTTTCACATCTGTGGAAGCCCTATTAAAAACATTTCAAACTGTACAACACCAAACAGTTATGCCGTCACAGGAAAATATCGTAACATGAATTAATTTCCTGGACAAAAATCAATAAAACAACTATCTATGTGCGAAAAGTCTGGAATAGTTGCTTCGTTGATTTTCACTTTAAAACACTTAGAAGTGTGAACTAGCAATTGTTTTTCAAGGCTTATTAGTAGATCACAGAGACACAATAGCATGGAGGTCATGTATTCATACTTTTTAAAATAAGAAACATTGTACAGATGTGAGATGACAGAAAATCACTGTCTCCTTAAAAATTCTAATGTTGATGTTTGGCGGGACCCTCTTCTACCATAAAAGAGAGGAACACGAAAACGTGAATACGCTTTCATTTTCAACAGTCGTCATATTTAAGTGCTAAGTTCACATATTCAATATCAAATAATATTTCAATATTTCCTTCAACAAGTCTGTGAGTAGCAAAGCAAAAATTTCTTGTTCGCCTAAGTAATGAAATGAATTTCTAAAAAGACGACGACAACAAATCGTTTTAGTATGAAGCTCCCTCAGTCTCTTGTTCAGCTCAGAACACCGATTAATAACAGAGTTCGCAAACTGCCCTTTTATATCTGCACTGGATCAGCCATGAGACAAAGTGTTTTTTTTCCATGGTGTCTACAATCTCCACAGTGACTAGCATGAAGAGTCACAATATGAGTCTAGGCACATTACACAAACCATTTATTGCTCTCCACAAACTGCATAGAGAAAAAAGATCGTTCATCAGCGAGGGTAAATTTCGTCGTAACACCCACCGATGCATATTGCAAACGATCACGTACGTAACGCTGACTCACGTATATTGTCTCCATGAGGCCCTGCACGCTGCTATCATACTCTCGTTCCATAATAAATGTTTTCTGTCTTGTTGATAGTTTCATAATTCATCCCATTCTTGTTTTCCGTCATCTCCATCAGAGACATGAATTTAAGAAGGGAATAAAAAACAAACTCAGCAAGCAGACATTTGAATTGTCATCAGCCACGATCATCGACGAAAACACATTAACCTACCAAAAATTGTGCACATTCTAGGATGAGATCACGTATCCTCCACACAACATCTTAAACAATGATGCACAACACAACTTCTGCAAAAGGTTTACAATAAAATTTGGGAAAAAATTTTACTTGTATCTATCAATCAAGGGGATAGGTTAAAGTTTTGATTCAAGCTTGCATAAATAACTTTTACAACTCCATTTCAAATTGATTTGAAAAAAACACATGATATCATGAGCCCAGCTAACATATTTCTACATGAATTCAAAATCACTTTGGTTCCCCCCTATTATGCAATTCCTCTGAATATTATCAATGCATTTTAGCACTAACACTTGCTTTCAATGTGGTATTGATCCATTGGAAAACAGTCAGCCAACCACCACTTATGCTTCAGATACAGTATATACACTGTACCATTACGAAGCATGCATCAATGGCTTGTATGGCTATTCATTTTTTTTTTGAAAACTAACAGTTTCCTCAATAATTTAGCAAATATATCCGGTTGAATAAGTTATATACATTTTTTTTTCTACTGTAAGATAATTTAATACTTTTGTATAATTCAGGCACATAGTAATAATATTTTTTGCTTGCAATATAGGCAAAGGTCTCTGAAACCTCCAGAATCATTAAGAATTTGACTACACGTGAAAAAACGCTTGACGTCAGCTTCAAGTAGTTTAAATACAATAGTGTTGTCAGATAAACTCTCTGATGTGAAAAACATACCATCAATTCTACCCTCAATGTCATAGCAACATTCATTATTTCATGTTTTCAGCTGAGTGTCTGTGAAGCAGCTTATGTACAGTACATGTACAACCTAACGGCCCATGGAGAATGTGCTAGGTAACGCAAGTAGTACTCTAGCTGCATTGAATGCCATAGACACAGCTGCAATGTGCAGACACTGCCTCAATTGTAAACGAACAATCAACTCCTTAAATCTCTATCCATAAAGACAAGCGAGTGTGCACATGAATAATTATTACAGTATTTTAATATGAAACCAATGTCTTTGTGGACATTGAATTACATGATAGGTACAGGCTGCGCTCATCGCAGGCAAACAACACAACACAAACAAAGTGCTGTCTACTCTCCCCCTCCCCCCCCCCCCAAAGAAGACAAGAAGAAGAAGAAAAGAGAAGAGGAAGAGGAACAGAAAAAGAGAAAGAAGAAGAGGAAGAAAAGACAAACAAGAAGAGGAGAGGGGAGAAGAAGAAAAGAATGAGGAAGAGGAGAGCAGACGGCGATGAACGATGAGAATAATAAATAATAAAACTACACAAAATCAGACAAGGCATAAGAAAGCACAATGACGCTTAAAATAATAATTGCTCAATAACAAATCAAGGAAACCACATAAATAATACTAGCAAATAACAAATCCAAGTGATTGATAGAATTAACGAGCGTAGGCTCATGTATCGTCACAATCTGTAAATTACAACAAAAGTTTATATCGTCACAGATATGTACAATTTGGAGCGATACAAGATCAAATCTCGTAGAATAGTCGCAAATTACTTGTAAATAAATTCCCTCAGAACACAATGCTACATGATACACTGAAATAGGAGTTCCCTGAAGACTTTAGCTTTCCTGAGTGGAATTATCCAATTCCATTCCCTGTTTTTGTTTCTTGTCCTAAATCTGATGGGAAATATGGCACATGTTCCACTGAACACTTTTTGACTACAGGTTTAGTCGAAGAGAAAATTAATGAAATGTAGAATGCATAATAAAGCACAAGTGACAGTACTGATGTGCCTGCAAGAGAGTAGCAAGACATTGGATCTTGTATACAAGAATTATATATCTAAGAAAATACTACTGAATAAGATTGAAAAAGAAAACAAATCCAATCTGTCAATCTCACTACTGTTTAACCAAATTCTTTTTTTAAACCTGCAGACATTTTCCTTAGTACAAAAATATCTGAAGTTACTGCACCAGATAACACCAGGTAGAACAGCGCAAACATATGTACTGTATACACATGCCATAGTCCTCACAAACACGACACCAAACACACACACAGACACACATACACCACACACATACACACCCACACACACACACACACACATACACACACACACAACACACACACACACACACCCACCACACACATACACAACACACACACACCACACACACACCACACACACACACACATACACACACACACCACACACACATCACACAAGCAATACACATACACACACATACACACACCAGTAAATAAAATAGTCTCCAGATATTTCCAATCAATTACAACAAACTTTTATTTAAACAATTTGGGAAAGAAAATCCATATGTTCAACCGCTGAAGCTAATGCTTATGATAAGATGTGTAAAGAACAGTGGGGTGGCATGATTACTGAAATTTAAAATTCCAGAACACATGTAATATGAATTATTCATTGAACGTGAGATTATCAGATGTTGTATGCAATAGCACAGTTTGTAGTATGAATTAAATAAATGTCATCTGCTGATTTAAAATTATAGAACGTCACTTAGCACTGTTAGCACCTGCCTGGCTAAACTGAAGGTAAAATCAGAATTATGTCAACTCTATGCTTGAATTGATCTCAAGATTACAACTCCTGCGCACATGTTACATATCCACCATGACTACTACGTACTAGAATAAGTACTCATATTTGAAATATGCACAATTCGCCCAATCGCTAATCATTCCTCATGCAATCCACAGGAGCAAGCCATAAATAGTTGGTCAAGCATAAAAAGTATACATGTCATAACCAATATCGTCAAAAACACTTATGCATGCGCAATAGCATCAATAAGTCTGCAGTTGTTCGGACGTTTGGTTCCTGATCCGTGCCAATGCAACGACCCTAGTTCCATGCGGCGACCCCAGATCCTCGTAGGACGTGGAAGTGACGAGACTGGGGATGGTAGTGAAACGCGATGAGGGGTTTTGATTCAGAGCAGACATCTCATTACGAATGAATGGACTGGCTCCAACTGTCTTGCGTCCGTGAAACGGGACATTCCGGACTCATTATTGATGGAATCTGGGAAGCATGCTAACAGAGTTCATCCATTCAATCAAATCTCAATCTACATAACTCTGTCTCCATCTCCCTTCTGTACCAACACATCATGTACGTGACAGGGCTAAACAGGAACACTTCGTATATCTGTTGTGGGACTGTGCTCTCTATGTGCACATCTCATGTAATACAGAGTGCAGACACGCAGTACATAGTTGTAATCTGTGCACACCTCACATGTACAAAATGATTAAATAAAAAAGACATACGCACAAACACTGTTTGTCTCTGGTGTTGTCTGTCCTGCTGCCACACATCTGCATAAGGACAATGTAACATTACAGTGTCCACACAAAACACTTGTCATTTGTCAAACAACATGCATGAAAACACACACATACAGCACCACACAGACCCGCACACACACACACACACACTCACACACATCACACAACACAACACACACACACAAGCACACACTCACGACACCACCCAGCTCACACCGACCACAAGCATCGAAACATGATGATGTAGCACTGAACTGTACTGTACACGCATGTTTTCCATCATGGCAATCACTCCCTATCCCACATTTTATTCATTATGCATAGTTATTTCAAAGACATACAATCACACACTCAATAACAATATTAAAAAAAGATAACATAATAATACACTGTAGCCTGTATTACATCATGTTAAGAAAATCTACAAAAGATTAATAATGATCAAAAAAATTTATCTACAGTAGTTCCATTTCTGACATTCTTGTACAAACATTAGAACATGATACTTCTAAGAACACAAAAACATACATGCAGTACTTACACAATATACCCGATGCCTGGTATACATAAAATACTGCTTGCAGTGACTTTGCAAATATTATGTTATTGTAACAGTTAACAGTTGGTTGCATCAAAATAAGTAGAATGAGGGTATATATTTAGAAAAGCTCAATTTTATTTGCTAACAGCTTCTTAAAATCAATGTCTCGCTTTTTTCGTTTTGAATACAACAGTCCATTATGTGACAGGGCATGCTTTCAAGTCGCATCCCATTGTTGGCAGGGCTCATCAAAGCATCACCTGAAGCGTATCAGGTGGAAGATGGCAGCGAAGAACAATAAAGTTTCAAAGCTGAACATTGAAGGACAAACTTAAAATGAACACATCCTATGAACGCAAACATGACCAATGGAAAATGAATTTGATAGTTTTCATTTTAAAAAGTGAACCCAATGAACTTGACTTATTTACTTCATAACAACAAAAACACAGTCATTGACATGAAAGTGAAAGCATGGAATAATGCAGGGTATGTCTTAATGCATTCACATTCTTTTACGTAAACTTGACTGCTGTTACATAAGACTGTATAGTCAAAATATGAAGCGAGACCTTTGAAATTTTCACACGTCAGAACACAAAATAAATGGCTTTCACCCAATAAGTAAACTAATTGAGTAAAACCTTGATGGTAATTATTTTGTGTTACAAAGAGGGACATTTTTCTGGACACACTGTATATTCAACAATTACAGATGAAAACAATAAGAATACATTACTCATCCACCCTTTAATCATATTCAGTTGAAAGCAATAAAGTACTGCAACTATTATGCACTTCATAAACGCAAGAACAATCTCACATAACGGCTCAAAGTGGCACCGAGGCCAATTACATCTGAGTACAATGTACACAACAGAAACGAAGATAATCAAATTTACCAAACCAGCCTCCACCTGTTTAGTCCGGCCATTCTCACGCCATTAGCAAAGGTCAATTACATGACCTCTCAACATTACTCCATAAAACATAAGAGAATACGCAGATTACCGATTGCTATGGTATCGCCGGCTCCAGGCTACCTTCGAGAGCCTCAAATTTGATAGCGGTTCAAGTGATGATCGCATTTATTGAGGAAAGCTACTCTTCTTGCTGCAATTATAAAGCAATTGTTATTCACAGTGCCATCCCAGAGCTATATTCTTGAAATATTTGTGACTGATAGTAACGAATAACTCAAAGTCTATTGCATAAAGAAGTGAATCCTCGCATCCTTGTGACCGGGAAAGATGTTTGAACATACTGATTTATCAGATTACAAATACTACTTCTATTATAGTTCGTAATCAAGAAATTATTGCTAGGTATAAAGATATAACATAATATGTAATAAGTAAATATTGATTAATGGTGGTAATTTTAAAATAGGTAAAATATACATATAGTAGAACTCTATAGCCACTTAACAAATAAAGTGACATAATTATTGACCAAGTATAACCGAAGATGAATACATCGTAACTAGTAAGTTATATCAAAACATCAATCTCACTACATCGGATACACAATCTATGGTGTAAAATAATTAAATATTCAGCATTTTTTAACTGATGTTTATAGGAGATATTTATAGTATGTTGATTCTATATAGATTAATGGACAAGACTGAAGGATGGATATAATAGATAAGAAGAAGATAGATAAATAGATAGAAGATAGATAGAGAATAATAGAAAATAGATAGATATGATAGAATAGTAATAGATAGATAGATAAACTAGATTGACATTGTATGCAAGATAAGGAAGATATAGATGGATATATTATAAGAAAGATCTAAGATAGAAATGATAGAAACATATAATAGATAGATAGATAGATAGATGATAGTATAGAAGATAGATAGATGCTACATACATAGATACATAGATTGACAATATACTAGATAAGATATAATACAGATAGAGCAGATAGACAGACAGGACAGACAGACAGACAGACCAATGGATTAAAACCAAAAAACCTCCCATCCCCAAAGTTGAATCATTTATGTTTCATAGTTATAACTTATACATTGTGGTAAGCATGAAAATATACACAACTTGTCCTAATGACTCGAAACAAGCAACCAGTGCAGCCTGCCGGTTACCCAAGCGCACTCTTCTTACCCAACATGAGAAATTACAAGTAATACGGAAATCTCTATACACACATACTAATTAGAACATCGTGTACACAGACTGAGAATCACATGTTATTCTTATGATATCCAGCAATGATAAAACCAAATAGTGTTTATAACTCCAGCTTATTTGGATTTGGAAGACCGTACCCCATATCAGAATACATGTACCAGTGAACTACCAAGTGCAGTGGTTTCAAAAAAGGATCAGAGATTCATTCATAATGGGTACATGTAAAATTTTCACTCCGTGTTGGTTGGTGTGTGTGTGTGTGTGTGGTGTGTGTAGTGTGTGATATATTGTGTGGGCGCATGTGCGTGTGTCTGTGTGAGTCTTCTGTGTATGTTGTAGTTTGATGTCTGTCTATCTACACTCACTGCTGAAGTGACACACAATCATTTGAAAAAGCAAGCTTCATTAACCTTATCATCTCCAGCTCAAGTAAATTAGCCAAAAATATTTGATTGATTTATCATAATACAATTATTTCTCGCCTTTTTTCATTGTTTTCTTCTTCTCTCATTTTCCTGAATTAAAGCCATTTCATCCCTCTTGTGCCCCAATCATTTAATATCTTGAAAAATATAATTTGACAGGAAGAAGATATGCAGCACTACCAGTGTTGTGCATCATGGCATTAAATGATAATACGAACTAAGACTTTAGAGCTTGCAGCCTTGCAGGTCTAATCTCAACCTTGAGTAGCATATTAGGTAATCCCTTCAAAAATCCTGTTTACCAAGAAATAAAACATGTTTAAACATGATCTGAAGTATGTTGTATTACAATTATACACAAGTTAAACACATAAAGTATAATAGAATAATTCAAATACTTAATAATACCATTAATATGAATTCATACTCTATGATTTTTCTAGGATTAGCTGGGACTATTTATGACTTAATAAGTAATGCCATTATTGGTTGCATAATATAAAATTGTTCTATAGAACTTAATCTTCTTATATATTTTCAATACCTGGACGAATATAATAGCAAACAATATTGAAATGACTAATCTATATTTGTCCTTGGCCAACAACAACCCACCCAGCAGATGTTTTTCAAATTCTGAAAATCTATGAAAAACCTTACACACGAACATTCATATCAAGCTGAAAACATAACCTAAACATCTGCAGATGCAAATGGGAAGTATCAATTTCTCCTAACAATAGTAAAATCATGTGAAGTTATGGTTTATTACAGAGTCATAATTTTGACATGTACATAAGATACAGTTTTAACTGTACTCTGTACTAAGTGAAATACTTCTTGAATATACTGTACGCTGTACAGTTCGGTGGAGTTCACCAATTCAGCACAATATTTCTTACCTAAAATGTATTTACTTATTTATATTTATCGCTTATATTAGGCAGGGCTCCACACTAACTTGTTTTCCGGCTTGCCTTTCAGGCAAGTAAATTATCACTTTTAGATTTTTACTTGCCCGAATGAAAAATTTACTTGCCCGAAAATAAACAAAACCATTCAAAATGATTTCTCACTAATTTTAAACAATGAGGCTTTTTTATAGCAATGGACATTTTGGTTTTTTTAATTCTAGGGGTTGCAAAAGGTGTGATTTATGAAGTGAAGAGTCCAAAAATTAAATACAACGAACAGAATAATGTTGAAATTTAGTATAAATTAACTGAACACATAATTTTAGACTAGTTTTTTTTTTTGGGGGGGGGGGGTTGAGATTTTTGGACATGTTTTGTTCATTTCCAAAAATCAATATGACAAAATTTTACTTACACATGACACACAGTTGCAGTTGATGTTTTAATCTCAAGCTTCCAAACCAAACACAGAAAATGAAGTATATGTACAATGAACAAAATGATGAAATTTTGTTTTTTGTTTTGTTTAACTGAACACAATAATTTCCACAAATTTTGTTCACATGTAGTTGGAGTTTTGGACATTTTTCCCATTGATGATAAACATTTTACTTGTCCAATCGGGCAAGTAAAGTTTAAAATTTAGAGTTTTTACTTGCCGACATTAAATTTTACTTGCCCCGGGCAAGCGGGCAAGTGCTAGTGTCGAGCCCTGTATTAGGTATTAATATTGAATGATTTCAGAATATGAATTGATCTTCAACTGCCATAAATGTTTCCTAGTTGAAAACCTTGAACTACGATTGATTTAGAATTGTACCTGTACCTTGAATAATAGACTTACAAATATTAATTGCCACTAATCATATCCACAGATTTGTCTCTTAAAATCAAAATAGCTACTGACTTAACAAACCTTATTAGTTCTGAAGTCTTAACAAACACTTAAAGCCACTGGCTAACATTTACCACAGTTAAAAATGTGAGCTTCATAGTCATCCATGCTCCAAGTGTCTTTGATAAGGTCTAAAAATGAAGCCCTGAAAAATTGTATTTCAAATTGATGATTTAGTGCTTTAAAAAAGTGAAAATCTACAAGCATTCAAATTGACCAGATTCACCTGTCCATTTCCTCCCATAGACTTACTGTGTGCAGATCTAGGCTATTTTATCATCCCCTAGAGTAGAAATTGTTTATTCATGCAGCATAACTTTCCAAACTTTTGTATTCTATGGTGTTTATTTGTCCATTTGAACACTACTATGTAGCTCAAATATCAAAGTTTTAATTTTTTTTTAAATGAAGCTCCACAATGTTAGCCTATCAGTTACTTGTTCATTAATGTTAATCATTTATCAGGAAATATGTTAGACATTAGACCTTTATGGTTGTTGGTAAAGCAGGGTGTGTAGGGCAAACACAATTTTTGAGGAATTTTATATAGTTTGCTGCTCATAGTCAATTAAAGCAACAGTAACACCTCTACAACAATCTCTTATCAAAATCGTATATCAAAGTGCCTCTAAATCATCATACAGGTATCATTCCTGATTGACACCCCACGTGTACCATCAAACTCACATGACAGGTAGTGGGCCTGTTGCAAAACTTGGCTGACATTCAAAGTCATATGACGGGCAAGGCGTGTATTGCCCAACTGGTTGACATTAATGACATGTTACTGCCATCTTGGGACTTGCCTTCTAAAAATAACACCAGGGGATGAAGTGACACACCACTTTAAATTGGCAACAGCCACTGCGGTCCCAAGTGGGAAAACATTGTACTTTGGAAAAATCGGAAAGGTTTTGTGACACTGTTAGAAGGACATTTTATCTCCAATGAAAAGTGAAGAAGAAATGATAGTGGGAACATTATTGATCTTTAAAGGCACTCTTTCCTCCTCAATGGACAACAATATATTGAACAACAGAGTAGCAGCTTATGAATTTAAGATGCATAAAAGTAAATGGCTGTGATATCATAACCTAAAGGCTCATGGCAAGATTGGAAATTCTTGAAAATGCCTCAAGAACCAAATGACTTGAAACATATACCAACTGTACACTACCTGCCCAGAGTGGATCTTCCAGCTGGAAGGATTTGTCTTTCGTTTGTTTACTTAAGGAGAATCAAGAATGAGCATACCAGTATTTCATTTCTCTCAAAGCCCGGGAGAAATAAATCCTACAGAGAGCTACACAAAAGATTTGCTGCCACAAGGGATATTGACAGTAGTTATTTCAGAATGAGTCACTGTTTCAGCACAAGATTTTCACAACAGAATCCTTGCATAGTGTACTTGATTCTAGAATAGTTTCAGCCCAAGTTGAGGACTAGCCCCGCAACACCATTGTTTTTTACCTCAAGGTTAGGATCTATACAGATTGAAGGGTAACTTGTCCTGAATTCCTGAAAAACAGTAACATTTCTGAAAAATCAAGTCCAATTCAGTGGTTTAACAAGTTTGTATGATAGTGGTGATTGACTGAATAACAAGTATCAAACCAGACGGAGTTACACCCCTCTGAGTGAGAAAATCACAGAAACATGATCACATTTTGCAATCATCTTCTCCACAATTCTTTTTTATTTCAATGCAAATAAAACCTCAGGCAGTCTACAGGTGGGAAACTACTAAGTACATACACATAATACGCTACATAAGTAACAATGTACCTCCATGTTGCTGCATTTTGCAGCCTGTGCTAGCTGACTGTGGTTTATGATGACAACAACACATGACCTAGGATTCCACAACATAAAGTGCATTGTTATTTGTTTTTACATCACTTTTAAGAAAGGGGGGGGGGGGGTAATTCCTGCTCTTGAGCAAAAACTTGTTATTCTCCCCCAAAATAATTACAATTCCAGGAATCTAAAAACAGCGTTCAGTCACAGACATATCCATTGAAGCATCTCTTGAACTGACAAAAGTCAAACAAGTCATTGGCATTTTTATCGAGATACTATTTTAGATGTTCTTGTTTCACCAGTACATCTCCACTTTTATGTATTTAGATTGTAAAATATGATTGATGTATGGTTCAGTATCTATTTTGATAATTTTAACAAACTGAAGGACAACCTGCATCTATGATTTTGTTACCATAGACATGTCTGTTAAATAGGCACATCCACAGGCACCTGAAATACCTGATTATGACAAGTGCCTCCAATAGGGGGAAATAGTTTCAAGTATGATGTTTCCTAAATATATATTTCCCCCTTTCAAGTGCCGTGTTTCCTAAATATATACTTCCCCCTTTTTAGCATCACTCAATGATTGTCAGGTGTCCTCGAGCCCAGACATGACAAGACAGACTTAAGTAATCATTTTTTGTGATCTGGGCATGATATTGATATCAGTGAACATCAAACTGGATGTGTCAATATTTCAAATCAAATTAGTTTAATATGATCAAATGTCCGACAACTTTGCATTTGATCCTTCATTTATTACATTATCAAAAGGTTAAAATCACAAGCATAAAATGGTATACCTCATCTCTACTAAAATAAATCTTGATTTTGTATACATGACACAAATATTTAAAGGCATCGTATAACAATATTTCCATTAAAAAAAAAATCAACTACATGATTCCCCATGCTAGTAGTGTCTTTGA
>JZLH01S0460057.1:785-13805 GCA_001188425.1 Eucidaris tribuloides | reverse complement strand
AACACCACACACACACGATCACACACACACTGTCACAAATTCACACTAACATTTTCAACAATCTGAATTACAGTTAGAGCTCATTTCTATTCTAACTGTACTTTTTCACCTATGTAATTTCCATTTTACATGTGTTTGCACATCTGCAACTGACACTGAGCCTAAGAAATTGTTCAAATACTTTACACATTTGACTACTAATAACAGAAAGGGTTGGTGGAACTGGCTGGAGTTCAAATGTCCACCGAAGAAACTTCTTGTCAAAGCAAATGTTCAGGACTTCAGGTCAAGTTATTTTAGTCAGTTTTAAGTATCAATACAGCCATCATATTATTTTTTATCTTCAAGCTTGCATACATCTACTAATCACAGAAAAAGAGAACAGTATGCACAAAAAGAAACTATCAATGGATCTCTGAGATATGTAATGATAATCTGAATTTGAACCTGTAAATATGTACAGCAATGCTTTAAAATACTTTAACAACCCTGTCAAATCTAATATTCATTAAAAAAATCACTGGGAATGAATCAGTAATGGACAAGTAAAGGTAATGCAAGGACTATTTTTTTTTTTGTAATTTCCCTGCAGTTGGTATTTTTTTCAGGAGAAAAATCAATGATGGAATATTTAAATTCCCCAGGAAGACCACAGTAAATCCCAAAGGTAAACGACTTCACACCAACTCAGCCAACAAACATACCAATATTATTGATCGGTGAAGTCATTATAAATCATATTTGACTTCTCAGATTTCTATTTGTTGCACGGCGTGCATCCAAGATGCCCATCTCCCATGTGAACATCTTTGCGTCGAACTCTTGCTGCCACCAGAAATATGTGGATGGTGTGATGGGACTGCTTAAACATCTTTGCAACCCACGACCTCAGGGGATTTTTGTGCCAATTTCATGCGAGGAGGTAGTGAGATCAAATTGAGGAACTTCTTTTAACATCTCTGGTATCAAATATGTTGAAATCTGCATCTGGTTTTATGATCAACTTTTTTTTCCTGGTCCGCCACCATATCCACATCTACAGGAGATGACTTGTTTGCAGGCAGTCTCAAAGGCACTGGTTAACCTTTTGCCTCCAAGATTCTGTAACTCCCATAGAGTTGACACATGGCACATCCTGTCCGTAGCAATGAGTTAAAGCCCAAGTTTAGTTTGGGGTTTTTTCTTTTATTGAAAGCTTGTGCCAAAGGTCATATCACACCAATTCTGAATGTCTTGTATTTTTTAAAAGTTAATAATGAAAAATCTCCGGGGGGGGGGGGGGGAGACCCAATTTCACGTTATAGCATCCACAGGTTTATAAGGTATTAAGGTTAAAGAGCCGACGTCTGCCTTTCTGAGGTATAACTCATATAACCTTAACACCTCATTAAAGACACTATATAACAGTGTGGAGGCCTTATTACAAAAATTGTCAAACCTTGCTTTCTGACATATCTGGTAGTGTTTGGATGGACAAATAAACACCTTAGAACACAAAAGTTTGGATAGTTATGCTGTCACTAGTACAATATGTGCAGACTCAAATTGGCACATTAATTTCCTATCGGGCGATAGGAAATTCTGCAACACAGCAGTCTATGGAGAAAGCTGGAATGGTCTCTCAATGATTTTTACTTTTTTAAAGCACTTACTGATCGTTTTAAACTGCAATTTTTTCAGGGCTTCATTTTTAGACCATGTCAGAGACACTGGTAGCATGGGGGAATCATGCAGCTCAGATTTTTTAAAGTGGAAACACTGTTATACAGTGCCTTTAACCCTTTGGATGCTATAATGTGAAATATAGTCGAAAATCTTGGGGTTCCCCCCCCCCCAAGATTTTTCATTAATTAATTCAAAAAAATGAAAGACATTCAGAATCTGTTATTGGTGTGATATGACCTTATGGCATAAAGCTTTCAAATAAAAACAAAATCCCCCAAACTAAACTTGGGCTTTAACATTGTGGAAGCCCTATTTAAAACACATTTCAAACTGTACAACACAAGACAGTTATGCTGTCACTAGGATAAATATCGGTACATGAATTAATTTCCTGGGAACAAAAATCAATAATACAACTATCTATGTGGGAAAACTGGAATAGTTGCTCGTTGATTTTCACTTTTAAAAGCACTTTATGATAGTTGTGAACTGCAATTTTTTTTCAGGGCTTTATTAGTAGATCTATCAGAGACACTAGTAGCATGGAGGGTCATGTATTTCATACTTTTTAAAATGAGAAACATTGTTACAGATAGTGAGATGACAGAAAATCACTGTCTCCTTAAAAATTCTGAATGTTTGATGTTTGGGGGACCCTCTTCTACAGAAAAGAGAGGACACGAAAAAGTGATGACCTTTCATTTCACAGTCGTCATATTTTAAGTGCTAAGTTCATCAATATTTCAATATTCAATAAATATTTCAATATTCCTTCAACAAGTCTGCGAGTAGCAAAGCAAAAATTTCTTGTTGCTAGGTAATGAAATGAATTTTTAAAAAGACGACACACAAATCGTTTTAGTATGAGAGCTACCCAGTCTCTTGTTAGCTCAGAATCACCGATTAATTAACAGAGTTCGCAACTCCCTTTAATATCTGCCTGGATCAGCATGAGACAAAGAGTTGGTTTTTTCCATGGTGTCTAATCTCTCACAGTGGACTTAGCCATGATGAGTCACTATAGAGTCTAGCACATTACACAAACCATTTATTGCCTCCACAATCTGCATAGAGAAAAGATCGTTCATGCTAGCATGTAGATTTCGTCGTAACTACCCCACGATGCATTGCAAACCACGTACGTAACCTGACTCACGTATTGTCTCCGATGAATGGCCCGCTCACCTGCTATCATTACTCTCGTTCCATTAATAAATGTTTCTGTCTTGGTTGGATAGTTTCATAATTCATACCATGTCTTGTTTTCCGTCAGTCTCCTCAGAGACATGATATTTAAGAAGGGAATATAAACAAACTCAGCAAGCAGACATTGAATCTGTCATCGCCACGATCATGACGGAAAACACATTAACTACCAAAAATTGCACATTCTAGGATGAGATCACGTATCCTCCACCACAACTACCTAAACATGACTTGCACGCTACAACTTCTGCAAAAGTTTACAATAAAATTTGGAGGAAAAAAGTTTTACTTTGTATCGTATCAATCAAGATAGTTAAATTTTGATTAAAGCTTGCATAAATTACTTTTACAACTCCATTTCATTTGATTTGAAAAAAACACATGATATCATGAGCCCAGCTATACATATTTCTACATGTAATTCAAAATCTACTTTTGGTTCCATATTATTGCAATTCACCTCTGAATATTACAATGCTTTTTAGCACTAACACTGCTTTCAATGTGTGTATTTTGATCATTTGGAAAACAGTCAGCCAACCATCAACTTATCTTCAGATATCAGTATATACACTGTACATTATCAAGCATCATCAATGTGCTTGTGTATTGCAGTCAGCCAACCATCAACTTATCTTAATTTTAGCAAATATATCAGTTGAATAATTATATTATGTGTTTTTTTTCTACTGTAAGATCACATTTAATACTTTTGTATAATTCAGCACATAGTAATACTATTTTTGCTTCAATATAGGCCAAAGTGGTTCTCTGAAACCTAGAATCATGAATGATTTTGACTACAGTGAAATAAACCTTTTGACTTCAGCTCTAAGTAGTTTATACAATAGTGTTGTCAGATAAACTCTAGCTGGATGTGAAAAACATATTGCCATCAATTTCTACCCTCAATGTCATATCACATTTCATTATTCATGTTTCAGCTGAGTGTCTGTGTATACACTTATGTACAAGTACATGTACACCTAGACGCCCATGGAGAATGTGCTAGGTAACCAAGTATGTACCCTAGCTGCATTGACATGCCATAGACACACTGCAATGTGCATGCACTTGCCTACATTGTACTGAACAATCAACTCCTTTAAATCTCGTCCATAAAGACAAGCGAGTGTGGTCTACAATGAATAATTAGTTACCAGAATTTCAACATGAAACCAATGTGCTTGTGGACTTGAATGTACATGTATAGTTACAGCTGCAGGCTCATCCTGGCAATACAACACAACAGAGGTGCTGTCTACTCTCCCCCTCCCCCCCTCCCCAACAAGAGAAGACAAGAAGAAGAAGAAGAAGAAGAGGAAGAAGAAGACAAATAAGAAGAAGGAGAGGGAGAAGAAGACAAACAAGAAGAAGAAGAGGAAGAAGAAGACAAACAAGAAGAAGAGGAAGAAGAAGACAAACAAGAAGAAGGAGAAGAAGAAAAGAATGAGGAAGAGGAGGAGCAGGAGGACGATGACGATGATGATAATAATAATAAGAACTACAACAAAAATCAGACAAGGCATAGAAAGCACAAGTGACCTTAAAATATAATTTGGGTCAATAACAATCAAGGAAACCACATAAATATACTAGCAATAACAAGATCCAAGTTGGATTTGTTTAGAATTAACTAGCGGTACTTCATGTACGTCACAATCTGTAAATTACAACAAAGTTTATCGTCACAGATATGTACAATGTTGGAGCCGATACAAGATTCAAATTCTCGGTAGAATAGTCCAAATTACTTGTAAATATAATTCCCTCAAGAACAACAATAGCTACATGATAACTGAAATAGGAGTTTCCCGCTGAGACTTTAGCTTTCCTGGAGTGGAATTATCCAATTCCCTGTTTTTGTTTTCTTGTTCCTAAATCTGGATGGAAATATGGCACATGTCCAGCTGACACTTGTTGACTACAGGGTTTAGTCGAAGAGAAAATTAATGAAATGTAGAATGGCATAATAAAGCACAATGTGAAGACTGATGTGGCCTGCAAGAGAAGTATGCAAAGACATTGGATCTTGTATATGCAAGAATTATATACTCTAGAAAATACTACTGAATAAGAATTGAAAAAGAAAACAAATCCAATCTTTCATCTCACTACTGTTTAACTAAATTCTTTTTTTTAACTTGCAGACATTTTCCTAGTAGCAAAAATATCTGAAGTTACTGCACACAGATAAGCACGCGAGGTAGATACACGCAAACATATGTACTGTATACACATTCATAGTCTCTCACAAACACACACTCAAACACACACACAGACACACATACACACACACACACATACACACACACACACACACACACACACACATACACACACACACACACACACACACACACACACACACACACACACACACACACACACACACACACACACACACACACACACACACACACACACACACACACACACACACACACACACACACACACACACACACACACACACACACATACACACATGCACACAGTAAATAAAACACTGTCTCCAGATATTTCCGATTCAATTACACATAATTTCTATTCAACAATTTGGAAAAAAATCCATATTTTCACCCTGAAGCTAATTGCTTATGATAAGATGTGTTTAAAGCAGTGGGTGGCATGATAACTGAATTTCAAAATTCCAGAACACATGTAAATATTGAATTATTCATTGACTGTGAAGATTATCAGATTGTTGTATGGCAATAGCACAGTTTGTAGTATGATTAAATGAATGTCATCTGCTTGTTTAAAATTATAGACGTCACTAGCACTGTAGCACCTGCCTGGTGCTACAACTGAAGGTAAAATCAGAATTATGTCAACTCTATCTGCTTGATATTGATCTCAAGATTACAACTCCTGACCACATGTTACATATCCTCATGATACTGTATCTAGTATAAGCTGTATTTGAAATATGCACAATTCCCCAATCGCCAATCATCCCTCATCCAATCCTACAGGAGCAAGCCATAAATAGTTGGTCCAAGGATAACAAGAGTTATTACATGTCATAACAAGTACTTCAAAAACACTTATCAATGCTGCAATAGCATTCAATAAGTCTGCATGAGTTCGGGAGTTTTGGTTTCCTGGATTCCGTGCCAATCAACGGACCTAGTTTCCTTCGCGGACCCCCAGATCTCTCGTAGGACGTGGAAGTGACGGAGACTGGGGATGTATGAAACGCTGATGAGGGGTTTTGATTCAGAGCAGACTCTCATTACGATGAATTGGACTGGCTCCAATGGGTCGTGCGTCGTGACACGGGCATTACGGACTCATTACTGATGGAATCTGGGGAAGATGTCAACAGAGTTCATCCATTCAAATAATTCTCATCTCACATAACTCTGTCTCCATCTCCTTCTGTACACACATTCATGTACGTGACAGGCTGACACAGGAACACTTACTGTATATCTGTGTGTGTACTGTGTCTCTCTATGTGCACACTCATGTACATAAAGATGTGCAGACACGCAGTCACATAGTTGTATCTGTGCACACGCTCACGTACAAAATGATA
The DNA here is from genome assembly GCA_001188425.1 of Eucidaris tribuloides. Classification (NCBI taxonomy): domain Eukaryota; kingdom Metazoa; phylum Echinodermata; class Echinoidea; order Cidaroida; family Cidaridae; genus Eucidaris; species Eucidaris tribuloides. The sequence continues at coordinate 7,391 of JZLH01S0460057.1, read as the reverse complement.
AATAGACAGACATACGCACAAACACTGTTTGTTCTCTGTGTGTGTCTGTCCTGCTGTCCACACATTCTCATAAGGACGAATGTACATACAGTGTCCACACAAACACTTGTCATTTGTCAAACAACATGATGAAAACACACACAGACACACACACAGACACACACACACACACACACACACTCACACACACACACACACACACACACACACACACACACACACTCACACACACTCACACGCACACATAGCATGAAACATGATGATGTACACTGAACTGTACTGTACACGCATGTTTCCATCAATGGCAATCACTCCCTATCCCACATTTTATGCATTTATGCATAGTTGATAGTTCAAAGACATACATCACACACTCAATTAACATTATTAAAAAGATAACATAATAATTACACTATGTACATGCATGTGTATGAGGAAAATCTAGCAAAAGATGTAATAGATTTATCAAATGAAATTTATCTACAGTAGTTCCATTTCTGACATGTCTTGTACAAACATTAGAACATGATACTTCTAAAGAACACAAAAACAGTACATGCAGTACTTACAAAATTATACCGGATTGCCTGGTATACTATAAAATCCTGCTTGGCAGTGACTTTTGTCAAATATTATGTTATTTGTAACAGTTAACAGTTTGGTTGCATCAAAATACAGTATGAATGAGGGTATATATTTAGAAAGCTCATTTTATTTTCTAACTTCTGTGAAAATTTCATTGGTCTCGCTTTATTCGTTTTGAATACACAGTCCATTATGTGACAGCAGTGCTTTTCAGTCCATTCCAAGTTTGCAGTGCTTCATCAAAGCATCAACCTGAATGGTAATCAGGTGGAAGGATGTGCAGGAGAACAATAAAGGTTTACAAGCTGGACATTGAAGGACAAACTTTAAATGGAACACATCCTATGAAAGCAAACATGACCAATGGAACTGAATTTTGATTAGTTTTCATTTTAAAAAGTGAATGAACTTGACTTTATTTACTTTATAACAACAAGAACACAGTCATTGACATGAAAGTGAAGCATGGAATAATGCATGGTATGTCTGTAGAGTGCATTACATTTCTTTTTAGTAAACTTGAACTGCTGTTACATAAGAGCCTGTATATTCAAAACCAATGAAGCGAGACCTTTGAAATTTTCACAGGAACTACAAAATTAAATGGGCTTTCTAAATATGTAAACTTAATTGAGTATAAACCTTGATTTTGGTAATTATTTTGTTGTCTACAAGAGGGACATTTTTTCTGGGACACACTGTATATACAACAATTACAATGAAAACAATAAGAATACTATACTCTATGCACATTTAATCATATTCAGTGAAAGCAAGTAAAGTACTGCAACTATTACTGCACTTTCATAATTACATCGGCAAGACAATTCTCACTACGGCTCAAAGTGCACCGAGGCCAATTACATCTGAGTACATGTACACAACAGAAACCAAGATATCAATATTTTACCAAACCAGCCTCCCACCTGTTTTATCCGGCCATTCTCAGAGCCATTACAAATGGGTCAATTACGACCTACATTACTCATACATTAGACGAGATACGGCTAGATACCGATTGCTATGGTATCGCCGGCTCTCAGGCTCGCTTTCGATGATGCCTCATAATTTGATAGCGGTTTTCAATTTGATGATAGCATTTATTGAGGAAGGCTACTCTTCTTTGGGCTGCAATTTATAAAGGCAATTGTTTTATTTCACAGTGCTCATCACAGAGCTATTATTCATTGAATCATTTGTGACTGATAGTAACGAGATATCAAAGTCTATTTGCATAAAGTAAGTGAATCCTCCATCTTGTGACCGGTGGAAAGATGTATTTGTAACATACTGATTTTTATCAGATGTACAGATACTACTTCTATTATATTTCGGTATCAAGAAATTATTGCTAGGTATAAAGATATATACATAATATGTAATATATTTCAATATTTGGATTTAATGGTGGTAATTGTTATATAGTGTAAAATATACATATAGCTAGAACTCTATATGCACTTAACAAGATAAGTGACAATAATTATTTGACACAAGTATAGAAGATGAATACATGTAACTATTAAGTTATTATCAAAACATCAATCTCACTACAATGGAGTACACAATCTATGGTGTAAAATAAATGATTTCAGGGCATTTTTTTAACTGGATGTTTATTAGGAGATGATTTATAGTATGGTTGTGATGTCTAGATTTAGATTACATGGACAGATGAATGGATGGATATAGATAGATAGATAGATAGATAGATAGATAGATAGATAGATAGATAGATAGATAGATAGATAAATAGATAGATAGATAGATAGGTAGATAGATAGATAGATAAATAGATTGACTGATTGGTATGAAGATAAGGAAAGATATAGATGGATATATTTATATAGAAAGATCTAAGATAGATAGATAGATAGATAGACATATAGATAGATAGATAGATAGATAGATAGATAGATAGATAGATAGATAGATAGCTACATACATAGATACATAGATTGACAGATATATAGAATGACAGATATACAGATAGACAGATAGACAGACAGACAGACAGACAGACAGACCAATGGATTAAAACAAAAATAACTCTTCCCATCCCCAAGGTTGGAATTCATTTTATGTTCATGGTTATACAATGTAATACATTTTGTGGGTAAGCATTGAAAATATACACAACCTTGTCCTAATGACTCGAAAGACAAGCAACCAGTGCAGCCTCCGTGTTTACCCAAGTCTGCAGCTCTTTAGTTACCCAACATTGATGAAATTACAAGTACATAGGAAATCTCTATGTACACACATACTGGTAATTAGAGACACAGTGTACACAGACTGAGGAAGTCAATGTTATTCTTATGATATCCTAGCAATTTGTAGTAAAACTAAATATTGGTGTTGTTATAACTCCAGCTTATTTGGATTTGGAGAGACCTACACCATACAATGAAGTACATGTACAGTTGACTAGCCAGTGCAGTGTGTTTCAAAGAAAGGGATTCAGAGGTGATTTCATTTCATAATGGGTACATGTATATTATTTTCACTCCAGTGTGTGTGTGTGTGTGTGTGTGTGTGTGTGTGTGTGTGTGTGTGTGTGTGTGTGTATATGTTGTTGTGTGTGTGTTGTTGTGGTGTGTGTGTGTGTGTGTGTGTGTATGTGTGTGTATATATGTTTGTGTGTGTGTGCATGTGTGTGTGTGTCTGTGAGTCTGTCTGTGTATGTTGTGTGTATGTTGTATGTCTGTCTATCTGTACATCTATCTGTGAAGTGACACACATTCATTTTGAAAACAGCAGCTTTCATTATACATGTATTTCATCTCCAGCTCAAGTAAATTTAGGGCCAAAAATATTTGGATTGATTTTTATGAATAATACAATTATTTTCTCTGGTCCTTTTTGTTCCATTTGTTTTTCTTTCTTCTTCTCATTTATCCTGTAATTTAATAGCCATTTACACCCTCTGTGCCCCAATCATTGTATCAGTGCCTTCAGATCATACGCTCCAAGTCTGTATCAGTCTAACTTCCAATGGTTCATAATGTGTGCATAGATTTACACTGAAATAGAAAGGTTCATTCACCTTCACATTGGGTTAAACTCACTTTTGAATCATTTCACATTGTCAAGGCATGAAATCTTCCTGATTTCCACGCAGCGTTGTGTGTATCCGACCCAATTCATCCCTAGATCATTTACATGTAAGCACACATATGCCGCACTGCCTAGCACTAACCTCTGAAGATCCCGCAGGCAATTTCTGATCATGTCTTCAGCCTAAATGAGTACGCACTGATGCCCTACATGCATTTCTTCGAAATCTTGCATCGCAGACAGCTACAAGGGAAGACTGCACACAATTTTGGTGGCCTTTTACGCCCTTTTTACGGGCCTGAAGATGTCATTTGGAGCATCGTTTAATAAGAGGAGTCACCTGGGGTTCAGTTCAATTTACAAATTGTATTCATTAAGGTGATTGGTTGGCAGGTACCCACCTATAGGTTATGGTGTACTGTTCTGAGGTTCATATTCAATATTGCTTCAGTTCCCTCTTCTAATAGTCAACCATGACATCTACACACAGTTAAAGGGGCATGTTACCAACTCAATCAAAAATCAAATAGGCTGACAAGCATATTACCTTGTACCAGTATATATTCAAAATACGGAATGATCGGAATTCAAAATAGGTCAAAAGAATATGTCAATAAATATTTATTTTTTTTGCTTTGTTTATGTTTTCTTTTATGTGGAACGGTATCGTAGTCTCCAGATTCTCTTTTTATTTTCTCTCTACAGTTTAGTCATAAGTTTGCATACATATGACGAATGAGTTGCTCTCTTGTCCTCCCAAGAAAAAAAATAATGCGAGAAAAAGTAATAATGCAAAGGAAAAAGCAATTTTCCATATAAGGACTACATTTTGCACCTATGCACCCTGTTACATGCATGGAATAACTCGCGTTAATGATGTGATTGTGTACTTCATGTCTGCAAACTTCATCATCGGCCCTGCATGTGAAAAACTGTCAAAGGGCCAATGTCCAGTTTATAGGACAGTTCCTGTTCCATAATAATTACTATAAGAATTGACCGTCCGGAACTAGACATTTTGAAATGTCATTAATTGTACAAATTATGCCGCTGAATATATTGAAATCTACAGAAAATCAATCAGGACGTAAGTTGAAAAAATGCAGTAATTATAGAAATACACATCTGTCAGATGGGCAACATATTAGACTGCCCTCGCATGGGGAAGGTCATTACTTCAACGCCATCTGAGCACACAAGTATGCTTACTCCCGGTATTGATTTTCATGCATGTGTTGGAGGAAAGATAGCCATAACAGAGTATATGATGCAAATGCCTATAGGCCCACTGATGTAATGGACTTCCAGAGTAATGTGAGTCCGTTCTGCAGAAGCTATTACCGTACGCAGAAATCGCGATGACGTATCCAGTGTGACTGATATTCGTGTTGCACGGTCAATTAGGTACAAGCCAGTCGTATTGATAATTGTCGGCGAGTGAAATCAATGGCAGATTCCTCGGCAGACCTTGGAAAAAAATTGAAAAATTGATGGACCATCGATTCCTCTGCTGATATCCTCCACTCCTGATGAGTATGACACACTTGCAATGAACCTACTGACTTCTACTGGAATTTCAACTTTCTTTTTTTGCTTCATTAACACAAAAATGTGAGAGGTCTATGATGAGATGATTTTTACACCATACACACTGACAAGTTTTTATCTTTGCAAATTCCATGAATGTGCTCCCATTTCCAAATATTTCAACCCACAGAATTTTGACCTAGTTTTTTGCATCATACTCTAAGTACTACAAATGTAGCAAGCATGAGTATTTAGGTGAGCTTGTTATTTCATACTAGGCACTAGCAAAATATGTGCTGTAGGTATTTCATCAGTGGCATAAAATTTTGCATAATTGTTGATTATCATTTCTGTGCTTACCTGAGCATTACGTAGTGAGATTACGGGGGTAGTCCTCCACTTGGGCTGAAACTACTCTAGGATCAAGTAAACTGTGCAAGGATTCTCCTGTGAAAATCTTGTAGTCAAACGTTGACTCATTCTAAAATAAACAATGTCAACATCACTTGTAGCATGGAAACCTGCTGTGTGGCTCTTTATGGGGCTTATTCTTATCGTCCCCGGATAAAATTAAGATACTGCTATGTTTATGCTTGATTCTCTTTAAGTAAACAAATTACAGACAAGTCTCCCAGGTGGGAGATCCACTCCTGCTAGTGTATCAGTTGGTATATACACTCGGCAAAAAAAGAAAGTAAACACTTTTTCAAGTTCATATTTGGAATATATAACTTTACTAAAAATCAATGAATTATATATCAAATTAAAGGCAATTTAATTCTTTTTCAGCCTGTGAGGGTTATTTGAAGATAAATTTTATACATGAGTGATCACATGCACTTTTATCCCCCAAGGTGCAAAAGTAAAAATTGCAAAAATGGACCATAATCCACTGATATTCACACGGCACAACACAGTCAATGGAAACAAAAGATCAGACTTAGACAATGGCTTTATCTTTGAATTAAAGACAGAATATGTTAAAACTGCAAGACTGAGTCGTTTTGTCTTTTCACCAACAAAAGCCACATTCAGACAGAAAAAGGTGTAGCTGCGGCGGCTCTGAACGGTCTTGAAACCCTCCGATGACCCCCTTCAGATAGCACAGAATTTGCGTAGCAGCTACGCCTTTTCGCCGTCTTAAACTATTCACACAGCAACCAAAAAGGTGGAGTCACTCCTCACCTTGCGAGACCGGAACAGGAAGTGTATATATGTACGCGCGATTGTCCTTTGTTTTTCGGCGCGGATGTTGGTGAACTTTGCATGCATCACTGCGCAACGAGTAGCAGAGATGGCTTAACTCATTCAGACAGAAGGTGAAGCGTATCAGCTACTCCTTTTCGCCGGCTCTGAAACACCTCCGGAGGTGTTTCAGAGCGGGCTCAGAGGGGGCGTACTTAATACTCCTTTTCGCCGGCTTAAAGACACTATATA
>JZLH01S0460046.1:3887-19730 GCA_001188425.1 Eucidaris tribuloides | reverse complement strand
AATTAAATCTAGTTTTTGTGTGGTAGATATAGCATTGTTAATTCTTGCCTTGCTTCGTTGCCAATTTGAGAATCAGTAAAATGCACTGAAGACAATGGTTAGGTCTATAGGGATTACTAATCTCTATTGATCCTCTTACTCAATACAATACTTTTTCGATACAGGCCCGCGACCACTGCAAATCAGTCATACCTTCTTGCATGAGAGCGAGGGCAAAAACTACGGCTTAACTAGAACCGGACATTTAATCCAAAGTTCACTTTTAATGTGGCAAATAAAAAGAGTTAATCATATGATAGGCTGGTATATGATCTCACAAGCCTTATTAGTAGGGATTGTTTTTTTTTTTTTATAGATGTACTGTTTTTAGCTATGTAACAATTAGATATAAGTGTTCGAACACGAGGATTTTGGTTAGTATTCCATATGTTATTGCAACATAAGATACTACAAAACGATCATATGTTTACAACTGTTTTTCGTAAAGACCTTCTCGCTCTTTTGTTAATGTAGAATTATTACAGAGTCTAATAATCGGTATTTAGTGTATATCACATTTATTGTTCATCAGTTTGCCTGTCTGACTTAATTCGCGTGGACATTCATCCTCGCAGCAAAAATTCACTTCCTGAAAACATCATATGTATGACAACGCTTCTGTTTTATTTGCCATTTTTGTCGATTAAACTTTCGAGTTTTCCTATAGCTGGAGCATTATTCAAGTTGTGTTATTACAAGTCATTTAATTGATTATTACGATGTTGTATTTTCTTAAGGCGTATGTAACACGTACCACTTGTGAATGCGTTTGTTTTATGCTGGGAGCTAGAGTGGAAGGTCTGGTCGTAGGTTACGACATCGAGTGAGCAATTATGAAAGGCGACTGAGCAATTTTTTGCTATTGCATCTCAAATCTCAAATAAAAACATGGATATTATAAAATTGCGATGGCAGTTATTCCGTAAGCCTCAATTGATTAGCTACTGCGACTCTAAAAACTTGAAATGTGTTTCATACATTTAGAAGGTCGCGGGGAATACACTTTGCTACGATGTTGTATTTAACTTTTAACAGCTAACCTGACAGGTATTAATGTCGAATCCAGTTTGAACAAAAGGTTGGATATAACATATTACGAAAGTGTTTGATATGTGTGGTCACTCCTCTGGCACTTTCAATGTTGAAATAACATATTCCGTTTTAGAGTGTTGATTCTGTGATAACGTAGGATTTTATTTCGATGCGTGTTCTAACATAATCACGAAGAATGGTACAAATCTTGATTTTTACAAATTCCTCCCGAACGTTTCAAATCTTTCGTTACTTTTAATTTAGGAATACATGTCACTGGTTTTAAAGTAAGAGCAGAAGGAACATGCGGACACAATCGATTTGGACAACACCGCGATATTAGCGATTTAACACTGAACATGCCAGAGAATTACACTCTGTGCACATGTGTGTTTGTAATGTATATTTGCCACCTTCGGCAGCGTGAAAGTGTAAAGAATTTCGAATGATACAGTGCGGAGACTTCACGAAGAGTTTATCAAGAATGATTTTTCAAGTTGTCAAAATTATTGTGGGGCGGGGGGCAAATCGATTGTTTGCCCCCCCCCGATATTTCATGGGGGGGGGGCGCGATCGCCCCCTGCCCCCAAGGATTCGACGCCTCTGTGTACATGGAAGATGATCAGGATTTTAAAAATTCAATGGATATTACCATATCATGTCAAACGCTGAAGCGGGTGTCGATCAGGAGATGGCCGGCATTATATTCGAATTTACATCCCATTAATATTTGACACAACTTGAAAAATTCGTTAACGTAATGCAGGATGCGTCTTTAACGCATCAAGGCACCGCAAAACATTAAAATTTTAAAAGACAATTTGCGCGCGGTAGCGCGCGAGGATCCTATTTGTATTTTCCTTATTCTGCCATTCAACAAATGGGCCGACGCCTGAGGTCATGATGTCTCTATAAGTCAATGATTAATAATTGTTTTCTTCACTGTCTTCTCAATGTCCTTAAAAACTTTACATTGAATGACGAGGGTATGTGTTGCTGCAATGTAATGACATTATTACCAATTCGTAATACATAAAGGTAATAATAATAATCATCATCATCTTCATCATCATCATCATCATCATCATCATCATCATCATCATCATCATCATCATCATCATCATCATCATCATCATCCATATTTTATTGTTCGAAATAGAAATCAGAAATAGAAATCCTACCCAAAAAATCATTTTGCCCAATTGATTGTGGGCCCGGCAGCCACTGAGCAGAGCCAGATCGACGTTGCTCTATCCCTTAAATCGTTGAACGCCAAACAGGGTAGCAGCAACTCCCATCTTTTATCGTCTTTTGGTCTGACGCGGCCGGGGTTTGAACGGGCTTGAACTCCCGACCTCGCGGTTGTGAGGCGGACGTTCTACCAACTGAGCACACACACCGGTTGTGTGCGCGCGCGCTCGTGTGTGTGTGTGTGTGTGTGTGTGTGTGTGTGTGTGTGTGTGTGTGTGTGTGTGTGTGTGTGTGTGTGTGTGTGTGTGTGTGTGTGTGTGTGTGTGTGTGTCGTGTCGTCGCGTGTGTGTGTGTGTGTGTGTGTGTATGTGTGTGTGTGTGTGTGCGTGTGTGTGTGTGTGTGTATGTGTGTGTGTGTGTGTGTGTGTGTGTGTGTATATGTGTGTGTATGCGCGTGGGTGTGTGCGTGAGTAAATATATGCGTGTGCGTGTGTGTATGCATGTGTCTGTGTGTATGTATGTCTGTGTGTCTGTGTGTGCGCGTGTGTGTGTGTTTATGTGTGTGTTTGTTTGAGTTTGCAAGAGGTACATTGTGGGTGTATGTTTAAGTATGGGGTTACATTGTGGGCGCATTTCGGCATTGTGGGGGTACCCCCAGAATGAAACATTTTAAAACGGTTTAAAACAACACAGTGGGCGTGCTAAAGTGAACGGGTTTTTTTTTACTCCCATAATGATGTTGTGTGTCTATTGTGCTATTGTGTGTACCGGAGTACATTGTGGGTGTAGTAGTAGTAATAATAATAATAATAATAATAATAATAATAATAATAATAATAATAATAATAATAATAATAATAATAATAATAATAATAATAATAATAATAATGATAACGCCTTATTTACCCAGGGTAGCCACTTCAGTCTGATAGATTGCACTTCCAGCGGGCCCTGCATAATATAAATGTTATTATGTTATCTGTATTCGTATCAGATTTAGGTTCAACAAATGAAGAACCACAAATTTCTCTTTCCAGGGTACGCAATTGTAAATCTGCCATTTCCTGTCTTCGTAATATATTTGAATCTGTTTGTGTACAGATATCTGTCCAATTAGGAGATTCTCCTATGAAATTCACAATGCTAAAAATATCTGTTTATTTTAGAAACGGATATCTCACTTAAAGTAGTCGACATTAACATGGTGATGGTTGGTTACATATTCTTACTCTGAAGTTATGAGGATAACGTGGGTAGCATTGGAACATGTAGGAAAGTTAATCAAGTACGATTATCACATTTCATAACAATACCGCGTCAAATATAGAAAAAATCTCCTCAGGCAACTTGACCAGCGCATAATAAGAATGACCTTATGCAATGAATACGCATTGCATAACGACTCCACTCTGATACAAAACCTGTGCTTACACATTTTACCTGGGGTAACAAAATGGATAACCGATAAAAACCGTCGGCATTTTGTTTTATTATTTGTTTTCGGGGATGAAATGGCGGAAAAACAATTTCATTTAATCATAGGATTACAAAGTTCATCTGTATTAGAGATGACGTGTTTATGAATCAAGTTTTCTTATATAGCCCCAGGAAATTGCGTGCGCTACAGTGGCTTATGTCTGATTTCTCAATAATAATGATTAAAAAAACGCATCATTGTTCATATTGCATAGAGGACATTTCAAAAACAATTTAGCAGTAACCCGGAGTTACGTGAGACAATTCAATTAAATTTATTTCTGGCTATCAAAATGTAACAAGCAAGAAAACAAACACGCAAGCAACCGAGCTAGACAGAAAAGGGCGTAGAACTTTTGTCAGGAATAAGAAGAGGTCTTTCAAAATAGGAAATTACAAGAAAAAACATTCGCCGGGGGACGTGTCCCCATACCCCATATTTCAGCTTCACACAGGTAATTAAAACTCGAAATTTCTAATATTAGTAACTGAGATATATGACACTATAGGTCAATCAACATTATAATTAAGTTTAATATAATTTAATGGCACCGTATAACATATTTCAATTTAAAAAATGTGAGCTACATGATTCCCCATGTTACTATAACGTCTATGATATTAAAGCCCTAGAAAAAAATCAATTACAGTTCAAATTGATCATTAAGTGTTTTACAAAAGCAAAAATCATTGAGAGACCATTCGAGTTTTCCCCATATACTGCTGTGTTGCAGAATTTCCATCTGCTGAGAATAATTCATGTGCTAATCTATATCTGTACATATTTTACAAGTGACAGCATAACTCTCTGAACTTTTCTGTTCTAGTGTGTTAATTTGTCCATTCAAACACCGTCAGATATGTCACATATCAAAGTTTGACAATGTTAGAACGGGTCTTCCAAAATGTTATATAGTGTCTTTAAGGCAGGGCGTCTCTTTTGCCTGCCTAAAATTAACATTGTGTACATATCTGGTATATAGATGAATATAATATATATTAAACGACAATTGTTTTATGCAAAATTTTCAAGTTTTTGGTAATAACTGATCTTCAGATTCTACTGACATGTCCATCATAATATCCTACAGGCATGAGTGATGTTTTGCTTTGTTGTGGGAAGGGTGCAAATGAGATCCATGCCTTTAATGAACTGGTTGACTTATCTCAGTGTGAAACAATTGTTGCTTGGAAGTTTGCATTTACGTTCATGTACTTATGGTTGAATTTGTGAATTGTCTATACTTACGATGAAAGTGAAAAACAAATCAAATCAAATCAAATAAAAATCAGATCAAAACCAGTATGTCAGACAGTGGATATTACAATTTCTGTCAAAATTATTCTGACAAATTGGCTGTTAAGAAACTTAGTTTCAAGATTGTATTTATTTTTGTTTACAGAACCACCACCCCGAAGAAATTCAAAGCATAAAACGTTTATAAATTCAAGAATGTGAAAATACAATTCGTGTTATACAAGACACACGGGCAAAAAAATACGATTTTGTTTTGTTCACCTTGGTCTTCTCAAGTTAATTTTATAGTTTGAAAATGGTAATTTACAGAACCTATTCAGTGTGTATACCGTGACATTTACAAGCATTAGGGTGCAAAGTCGCCTGCCAGTTCTTGTGTTTCATCTTGAACATTATAATAACATTATAGGATTTAATATGGCCAAAAATAGAATGGTACATCATTAGAATGAAGCCTCATAATATGCATCAAATTTGCACTTATAAATATTATAAATGTTTATAGATTTCTGTCTGAATTTTACAAAAAAAAAAACCTAGAGAAAGCTCATGCAGATTTGAAACTGCAATCATCTACACACGCATTACAACCTTTGTAAATAGGACGGAAAGCATTACACATACCATGCACTATATATAACAATCTAATTAACACCATACTCTAATAAAAAAAGGAAAACAAGTATGAACACTTTTTACTGGTTTTATCAATAAGTAGACAATATTATCGTAAATCGTTTAAATGGCACAGACTGACATTTTGTTTTTCTTCTTAATAATTATCCATGTTTTTAAATAAAATCGACTGCAAAGTATAACATATCTCTAACAATTTTACACGGTAACATACAGAAGAAGCAATACACATAAACTATTATACATGTACTTCTGGTATACCAACAAGTCAACATCTCTAATAAACACACGTGTGTTTATGTCTTTATAATTTCAAATAAAAAACATGCTATTACCTCAAATGGGGAACCAATTAAAATTCATGCAAAATTTTGATCTCTGAATTTGTAATTAAAGGCAGTGGATCTCTTTTGCATGCCTAAAAATTAACATTGTGTAAATACAATGGCATTTAGAAGAAAATGTCATCTGGGAACCTTTAGCAAAGTATAGGAGCTAGACACTCAGTTTTAGTGGAATTATAGTGACTGTTAGACTCAGATTTGAATTTTTTCTCGCGAGAAAAAAATCCTACCAAAGAACGTATACACTAAGCGGCTATTGTTTTTCTTTTGCATTTTTCAAATTCTAGGCAGTCACTGACCCCCAGATTTCACAGACATACCCTTCATCAATAGCCTAATGGCATGGGTTATCTTTTCCTGGTCTGTGGGGATGTTTGCAAATGAGATCCACTGCCTTTAATGTTTCAAATGTTGAGCAATACTTCAAACTACACTGAATGAATATAAAAAGTTGTATACAATTGTATAAATATATTTTCCTGACTATGAATACCTGCCAGAAAAGAATGTAGGAAAAAATATACAAGAATATTGTCAAATAATTCTTTTATCAACTATCTTCAAAATGAACACACCTATACATGCATGAGAGGGATTATCTAATAGGAGGATAAACATTGTTGAAGATTTCACCTTAAGTTCGCAACACTTTGCACATCACCACAGGCACTGCACTAGCATCTCCAAGATAGGGAGATATCATCAAGTAATTGTACAATAAGGAAAAAGTCCCCATCTTTAAGTCCGGGGAAGCTTACTTATGAATGATAAAAAAAAAATATCTTCACTAACATTTAAATAATTTGTTATATTTTGAGGTTACGTCTATAATGACACGATAACAACTAATCCCCTGTGTGCTACATCGCTTGCAGACAAAAAAAATATCTCAATCAAACAGGCACAATTTTTTTCGTATAATGTCTTTTGTTTGTGTAATATTGTTCTGTCTGTCGCCCTCCTCTCTTTTAGATTAGGATTAAAAGCATCCGTGGGTGCACGTATGGTGGCGCCGTCAAAGGGCTGTAGACCTTTTTGCTTTTAAGTGAGATGTTTTCTCAACTTCAAGCATATCAGTACGGAGTTTGCCCTGCTTTAAATGCAGACGTCAATGTTCCAGATGACGCGTTTGCTACCACAAAATGCGATGTGCGTCAATGGAGCTTGCACCCTATATAAGCCCAAACACACGTGTTGGTCATTTACAGTGATAGTAATGGAGTCATCTTTCAGAATACATAGCACAAACACCACGAAACATGACCACCCCGCCAAAATAATGGCGTCTGCAGTGAGTACTTTCATCTCATCTGTCACGGAAACGTTTTGCTATAGCCGGGACTATCGACCGGATTGCGATAGTCGGTTAGTAGATTTAGTCCCTGATCTCGGGATTTGACCGAATGCATCGCGCCCAGGGATGCCACTCAAAATTTTAATTTTCCCCTACGCCGCATGCGTATTTTCCCCTACGGACACTACTTTTCCCCTACGCCAAATAGACCAATTTTTCCCTACGGAGCTATGTTTTCCCCTACAAAAATCCACTTTTCCTCTGCGAAGGTATATTTTTCCCTACAAAATAACTTTAGTAAATGCAAGAGATTTATTTCAATTGAGGAAGTTGACATTGTAATCACCTCGATACTGCTGCATACGCACGTTACGGTAGTATACGATATGGTGACCAACTTGGACAATGGATTTACCCAAATAATGTCTACAGACGAATATATGTGGGAATTCTTAGAAAATCTTTGAGGATTTAAGAATAGTTTTTGAAAGTTGTCAAAATTCCCTACAAATCATCAAAAATCCCTATACTTTCCCCTACAGAAGGTCATTTTCCCCGTAGGGATTCCTTACTCCCTACGGTTGGCTAAAATTCCCTACGGTAGGGATTTTCCCCTACGAGTGGCAGCCTTGATCGCGCCGTAACCTTTCATGACCTATTTTATCGCTATAGTCGTGATATTTGTCTGATCGTTGGACTAGTTCGTGATAAGTGGCTTTGAAAGTCGGACCAGATTAAGGACGAGAGTGAATCCTACATTCCCAGGGATAAAGGAGGATTGTAATATATGACTGGGTAACAATTTGCTGCCTAACTCTATAAGTGCATTACTGGCGGACTCCACTCCATTAAATGTAGGTTGATAGAGAAACAAAAGTAGGGTAGCTGAATAAAGGCTAATTATATGACTTTGTCTGCTCTCTGTGTTGTTTTGTGTACATGCATACGTGCGTCTGTGGGTTTGTGTGTGTATGTGTGTGTGTGTGTGTGTGTGTGTGTGTGTGTGTGTGTGTGTGTGTGTGTGTGCGCGTGCGTGCATGTGTGACGGTTTTTGTGCTTCATTCACATGGTAATTAAGGACGTGTAACTTAAGGATTTGTAACATAACGAGTTGGTTTCATATTATAATCTAAAAAATTATAGAATTTGTTCTTTCACCAAATCGCTACAACAACCTATTTGTTAGTAAAAAAAGAAGAAGAAGAGACAAACAAATCCTTCAAACATCACTTCTAAAATCCAATTTCCTTGTTTATCGGAGGAATGCCTTATGAGTCTTGTGAAGTTCTTTTTATCATCTCAGTGGACAAAAGTATGTTATTTCACAAAAAAGAGAATAAATGTAAATGGGTAAGTCCAAGCTATTTTGCAACTTTGTCCCACGCGTTACCGACAAATAATTTGCCATAGATTAATTTCAAAATGACTTATCTCAATTATTTCTCATGTGTTTGGTAGAGGTTCTGAATCTTTACCAAAAACATTAAAAATAATTGAGATGAGTCATTTCATAATTAATTTATGGCAAATTATTTGTCGGTTACTCGTGGGACAAAGTTGCAAAATAGCTTGGACTTACCCAAATACCTTTTTATGGAAAATAGGAAATGTGAAGCCTTCCATTTAGATGAGTAAGGACTGTTACTTTGGTTCATTAAAGTAAAGTAACAAATGATATAATTTGTGCTTTTCATAGTGCTTAGCACTGATGGAAATACTCATGGAAAGCTACAATGTGAGGTGCAGAAGAAAAATCACACATTTTTGTTTTTTATTTGTTTGTTTGTTTATCCATTTGTTATCATTATGTTGTTCCAAATCACTCGTGCGATTGGGAGAAAACTGCGTGATAATGGAAACTTTTCGTGCTCATTGTGAATACCTTAAGCAATTCTAGCTCAAAAAACTTGAAATACGCAAAACACAGCCGTTTCTTGTTTTTTTCTCAAATTTAATTTCCATGCAAAAATGCGGGTCCAGACCAACCTTTGTCATGACCATTAATAAATGTACATCCTCAAGGAATATTGATTTGAAACGGTAGGACGTATAGGCATGTACGTATTGTTGGATAAGTAAATGTGATCTACAATACCAGGTCAAAGATATGGCAGTTATAATTAAATAAAATGACCCCAGGCTCTATGTGTGAGGAGATTACAGGCATCAAAGAAGGATTGTCAGGTATATGTCTTAATAGGGTGATGAATGGACTGGTGTGAAGGAGGAAATATATATTAATGCGTCAACGGTTTGCTGGTAGCATGGATTCTACTAGAGATGCTGGTAGTGATGGTGATGGTGATCAATGCATAGTGGTGACATGGCAGTAGTTGGTGGTGGAGGTGCATGGTGGTGGACGCTGATTATGATGGGGGGGGGGCGGTGATGATGGTGCTGCATTCGGAAACCGTTCCAACTTACACGTAAAATATAAAGATGAATATACAGCGTGGCCCGAAAAGCTTGCTACAGATGCGATCGTTAATTTCTTCAAAATCATTCACAAAATGTCATTGGTGATTAGTTTATGGGTTAGAACATTCTCTTTCCAACAAAATGATACCATGATCATTCATTTTGATTGAGGTGTTTGGATGTGAGGGCTATTTTTCGGAGGCAATGTTGTTTCCCAAATTTACTATTTTTTACACCCCAGTGATCATCAGAATACCGAAATATTCTCGCGTCTCAGCATGCTATACCAGCAAACCGCGATGACAATGGAGATGTAGCTCGCATCGTCTTCCTTATGAAAGCGAGGGCATTCCAGTTCTTTTGTCATCGCATGTTTGTCCGGTATGGCAAGTGAGACGCCAAAATATCTTGGCGTTCCAATGCGCCGCTGTTGAATAATTGGCAATTTGGGAATTGCATTGCTCGCAAAATGGCCCTAGATATCAAAAGCCCTTACTCAACCAACATGTCTTAGGTATCAATTTATTGGAATAAAAGAATGTTTTACCAACAAATAAAAATTACATGGACATTTTGGCCGATAATGGTGAAGAAATTAGCGATCATACTCTTAGCATTCTTTCTTGGCCACCCTGTATAAGGTGTACATGTTCAAAGGAGAGAGGGGGAGTACATGTAAAGAGAAAGATGTTGGGAATGGTGCCACCAGGAATAAGGAAGAGAGGTAGACCAAAAAGGAGGTTTATGAACGAGAATGATTGGTGTGTCAAAGGAGATATAACGGAATAGATCACGACGAAGAGCTTGTATCCGCTGTGGCGACGCCTATTGTGGGCACAGCTGAAACAGAGAATATAAAGTGTATTTTCAAAAACATTGCATTTTAAATGCATATTATTCAACCTTTGGGGATTACAGTTGCATACTTTATAGTAAAAGTCGTTTACCTCATGGTGCTCAAATTGTTACAGAATATCCTGCGTTTCTACAATTTTTTTAACCTCTATGGTACCGTCATGTTTTACCACGTACGTCACTCTTTGGATATATAGTTCCACCATTTTGACATATCTTTATTATACACCATTTTGCTACATGTATAATCATCAGAAAACTTTCTACCCTTACGCCCTTACAATTACAAATGTTGTTGCTAAAGCAGTGTCGCTATTGTAACGAAATATTGTCTGAAGCAAAACCTTTTTTCATAATGTTTGGAAGAAATTATAAAAGTGAAATTATGAAAGTGAGATGAAGGTGGTTGTAATTATGTGGTGATTGTAATTAAGTAGTGGTGGTACAATTTAACAATGAGTCGTGTTATTGAATCACATTTAATCCAGCTAAAGAAAGGTATATAAAAATGCGAGGTTCAAATTTTATCATTCATACTTCATGAAAAGATATGAATCATTTGAAAATCTGTCATTTGCGCAAGTGTATTTTGTAACGGTAGACTCCAGATGCCAGATGTAGCTTGCATCCGCTGATTTTGAATTTGGTGGAGTCCAAGTGTAGCAAAGACTGGTTAGCAATCATGCAAATATGCTCGTGTAGGCTTTATTTGATCAATATGTAGTCAGTTTTCTCTGGAAAATAGACGCTTCAAATCTGTTTGTTGGCTAGTTTTTATCGGCTGTGTAGAGTTTAAATCACCCGAGTCGTTATGACAATACCTGAATTTTATTAGCCACTATTATTACGAAACCTGACTTCTCACCCTCTCGGACGTGTGAGAACGGAGATTTACGAACATTAGAAAACATTAGGAGAACATTACGATTAATGTTTGCTTATTTACTTTGATAAGCTCATTTCGGAGAGTGAAAATCAAAATCACTATATCTTTTATACAGTGTGTCTCAAAAATAATTGTGCAATTCAAAAGCGCCCTCTTTGGTCATGACGGAAACATTTTTGTGATGTTATGCTTACATCACCATCAAGGGCATATATAGTCTTAGCTTTCAAAATGCCGTTTGTTCTGTTCAGTTTGCTTGTTTTAAACCTGAGATATGTTCACTTAACAACGAAAAGGTAAAATCACAAATGTGCCACTTTTACTACAGTCAATAATAGCACCAGGCCCTCTTCCAGTAAAAGAGACACAATTGTGATTCCACCCTTTTGTTGTTTACAAGATATCTCGAGATAAAAACAAGCAAATTAAACAGAACAAACAGCATTTAAAAGCTAAGACTTTGCCCTTGATGTTGTTGTAAACATGTGTCACTGCAGTATTTTCTAACTGTCAAAGAGGGCGCTTTTCACTTGAACAATTTTTTGAGACGTACTACAGCATGTTTAAAAAAATTGTGCAAGTTAAAAGCGCCCTCTTCGGCAATTAGAAAATACTCTTGTGACATGATGCTTACATCACCGTCAAGGATAAAGTCTTAGCTTTTAGATGCCATTTGTTTTGTTCCATTTGTTTGTTTTAATCTCTAGATATCTTGTAAACACCAAGAGGGTGGAATCACAATCGTGTCACTCTTACAAGGGATTGTAGTAAAAGTGGCACAATTGTGATTTCACTCTTTCTTATTTAAATTAAGATATCTCAAGATTAAGACAAGCAAACTGAACAAAACTAACGGCATTTGAAAGCTAAGACTATGCTCTTTACATTGATGTAAGCATCATGTCACAGGAGTATTTTCTAATTGCCAAAGAGGGCGGTTTTCACTTGCACAATTTTTTTAGACACACTGTACACGTGAACCATATCACACTTGTAGCACGACGTTGATCAGTTGCTTTTAAGGTTAGATTAGCCAACCACGTATCAATTATTCATTTCAAAACATCATACAAAAGCGGCGCGGTGGCCAAGCTGTTAAAGGGCAGTGACATGATTGGGAGAATAAAAAATGTCTCTCACCCCAAACAGGTTTAAAAGACATATCAACACCAGCTGGAGTGGATCTCCTGGCTGGAAGGCTTTATCTAGAATGTACTTACTTAAGCCAAATCAAGCATGAACATACTAGCATTTTGTTTCTCGGGCTCGATAGAAATAGAATCCATAGACTGCTACACAACAGAGTTGTCTGCACTGATGGAAGTTATTTTAGAACGAGTCAACTTTTGACTACCAATTTTCACGTAGAATCCTTGCACAGTTTACTTCATGTGGCTTGATTCTAGAATAGTTTCACCTTAAGTTGAGGACTATCCCCAATCATATCATTTATCTTTGATTTATTAATCACTGAATCCTCTGAAATAATGTAAGTGCAAAAGTTGTCTTGCGAGTCATTTCACATAAATACGCATACTCATGCCTTACGGGTGGCGTTGGAGTTGTAAACGGGAAAATCGTATTATTAGACGGAGCATTTTTTAATACACTACTCTGTTCTTGAGACACACATACTACTCTCTCCGAAAATTGGAGCATTTATCTTTTTGTGAATAAAAGATCTCATATTATACACACGTCTACATCGCAGGTTTGATGCTATCCATTGTGATGTAATTAGTACAACATGTTGCGATGGTGTTTTTAAAAGTAATGATTACATGTTGCTAATGATGCTATTGGCGTCTCTCCATGAGTGAACACATTCGTACTACACGGGCGAAGACGATCAAGAGATAATTATATTACCAAAACGTTATCACCTTTATCCCTGGATTTCATTTAATGTGTCAGCCCTGGTGGGACTTTTGAAACATTCTGGCTTCAGAGCTAGACGTCTGGCTAACCACTTTGACATTAAATGTTATGCCTTCCACTAGCCATTGCTCCATTTCACCGAAAATGTTGCCGGGAATATACGAAGCTAAGGACAAAGTACAGACATAACGCTGAGTTGGAAGTGCTTTTCTTTTCTCTATCTCAACTACAACCTTCCCAATGGCACTCACTTTATTTGGGAATATTGATATCGACCCTGGCCCGCTTACAGCAGAACATAGAGTCGAGAGAAGATGTCTATAGTGCGTGTTATACCGCGAGGAGAATTTACCACCCATGCCCTCAACTCGATTAACTTATCAACTCACGTAATCCGGAACTCGTTTCAATTACAGACACATCGCTGACACAAGGCGTATGGACCGTCGCGTCCCTGATGACTCCACGGTTCTTTTGTCTCAATCGAAGGGGATGATTGTTGTGGAGGTGAGGTTCCTGTAGCCTCACTTTCGCCCATTAGCCTACAACACCCACCTCCTTTACCCATTTCTTCCCGACTTCCAAGATTTCCTTATAATTTCCCTGAATCAGAGGTCACCCAAATGCTAGAAAGCAATAGAACACTTAGAGACAAGACCTGTTAAGTACCGTGGGTCCCAATGGAAGTCTTGCATACAGCATAAGATTACTGGACTAATCTATATACTATTCAGGTTGAGTACAATTTCTTTTTATTTGTATTCGAAGAGAATTGATAATATGTGCGGTGAATGTATATTTTGTGGAAGTAGGAGTAAGAGTCGTGGCGTAAACCTGGAAGCCTGTTCTTTTATTCAGCGAAAGACGACCTTTAAAACATTAAATTCTCCCGCCCGATTTAGATAGATGTCAAGCACACTTGCAACAGAAAAAGAAGAAGAAGAAGTAGCAGAATAAGAAGTAAAAGAAGAAGTAGCAGAATAAGAAGTAAAAGAAGAAGAAAAAAAAAAGAAGAAAAAGGTAGTAGAGGAGAGAAGAAGAAGAAGAAGAAGAAGAAGAAGAAGAAGAAGAAGAAGAAGAAGAAGAAGTGTGTGGTACTGATCAGTACCACACACTTGTCTGTATTCTTAATGCTGATGGGTGCACGGCTTGAATGACGCGCCAAAAAAACCAACAACAACAACAACAAAGGTCACAGATAGCTAGAAATCCAACACCACTCATTAACGGGGTGAGAGAACGAAATGAAATTCTGCTACTCCTACTTCTCGCCTTTGCTTAGGTCAGCAGCAACATAAACAACATTCTAATGAAAAAGCACTCCAGACAATTATACTAGAACCATGATAACGACATGTTTGTATCTAACGATAATTGACATCCACTGTAATTATTCACACAAGTTCACCGAAGATGTCGGCTTCGTACCCGTATATTTCCGGTGATGCAGAACTGGCCTCTATCCAAACTACAACACGGTCTTGTCTCTCGTTGCTCCCCAATCTCCCCCCCACCTAATAAGTCTGTCCAAGTATGGATTCCTTCCATACTATCCAGAATAAAATCATATGGTCAGTATATTCTCTTGCCCACCCGGTTACTATTTGCCTTTAAAATATATGAGGGGGGTTGGCAACGTGTGGACTGGCAGCACTCAGGCGAAAGAAATGTATACGGTGCATGTTCTAAAGGGACCGAATTGTTGGTTATTGAAGCTTTTACTTTCAGGAACATTTCATAAATTGCATTTCATAAAGCTGAAAGGCATCATTTAACAATATTTACAGTTAAAAAAAAGAATTACATGATTCTTCATGCAACCAGTGTCTCTGATAAGGTCTAAACAAATTTCATTTGAGAAAAGATAGTTAAGTGCATTTAAAACTGAAGCCAATGGCGACTATTCCAGTACCCCTTCGTGTTTCAGTTTTTCAGTTGTTTAACATACATAATTGTTCACTTTCTAGCTTTGCCGCTTTTTGCTCAAAGTGACTTGGATAAGTTTGACAATCGGATGAAGCCGGCGAACTTAATACCTTTCTATTCGGTTCGAATCATAGATATCATTGACTCAAAGCCACGCTAAGTATTTTTCAGTTGGGAATTGTTGAACTTCACCCCACTTCCATATTTAACTATGTTGGATTATCTATCACCCCCACATGTCGTTGCGAGGGTGCGATAAAGAAAAGATTCTATAAGAACATCAGACTTTCTGCTCATATGATTGCTCTGCTGATGACTTGCAGTAAGCATATGTAGTTGCCGTGCGAAACTCCTACAGTCACGTGCAGACACGCACAAACACACCAGACACACACGCATCCACGCACATGTACATACAGACACAGACACTGGCACACACACGCCCACACACACACCACACAACATACACACACACACACACACACACACACACACCACACGCATCACATACACACACACACACACAACACACACACATAACACACACACATACACACACACACACACACACACACACACACACACACACACACACACACACACACACACA
>JZLH01S0460035.1:6023-17964 GCA_001188425.1 Eucidaris tribuloides | reverse complement strand
GCTTTAAAATGTTGTACAGTCACGCCATCAGAAAACAAAGTTAAACCAGTTAAACCTTCTGAAAATTGTTGAGTGAGATACTGTGATTTTTAAATGATGTGCTGAGCAGATATCTCCAAGATGACTGCCCCAACCTTCTTTTAAATTTTGTTTATTTATTTACACAGGGCCGACAGTGGGTATATATTGAAACATTTCAGATCATGTGACTTTTACTTTTTAATAGCACTTAATAATCATTTTGAAGTGCAATTCTTTTAGGGCTTGATTTTTAGACCTTATCAGAGACACTGGAAGCATGGGAAATCATGTGAAGCTCAGAATTTTAACTGGACACATTGTTATATGAAGCCTTTAATGTGCATTGCAAATGTGTATTCATCAGTGGACATTCACCCTACTCTCTTCTGACTCACTACTGGAACTTTGTTGCCAAGGGATTGAGATAATTAAAGCCACAGACACCCAAACAAAGGATTACCTTAATCCAGTTATACTGTGCATTCTTTAGTCATCAGATTTGAGTGAGATTGTGTATCAACTTGTAAGTAGGGACTAGATCTTTTTGATGAAGGAAGCAAGATTTGAAAAAAAAAGGACTCACAAAAAGAGAAGTCGCAACCTCAGAAATGTACTGTACAGGCCAGCATGTGAAAATGAGACTCGGTGTTAAAAATATTTTACATTAGTGCCTCATACTTGTACATGTTTGTCTCATTCTGTTGAAAAGAAATTCATGTCACAATGAAATTTTATTACACTGAAATCCGCTACATTTCATAAAGGCGAGTGGGGTGTTGGGGGGGGGGGAGGACATGCTTTAAATGACTTCTGTACAAAACACACCTACCCTTTTTATTGTGTAATGTCAATGTCACTTCCTTGAACTTGTGGGGCATTGATATTATTCAAGCATATTTGTGTTTCGTCATTGCACAATACATGTACCTATGTTTTTGTTTTTAGAATCTGATTACTATACATTTCTACATTTGTACCTGGTAAAGGTCATTGTACATATGGTATGGATAAAGGTCAAGGCCTGCCAATTTATTTTAGTATTACTATTTTTATTACTTGTGGTTTGAATGAGAAATATGAAGAATGCATAATGAATTTTACTGAATGTTTCACAATGACTGGTAGTGTGTGTGTTTGTTTGTTTGTGTGTGTGTGTGTGTGTGTGTGTGTGTGTGTGTGTGTGTGTGTGTGTGTGTGTGTGTGTGTGTGTGTGTGTGTGTGTGTGTGTGTGTGTGTGTGTGTGTGTGTGTGTGTGTGTGTGTGTGTGTGTGTGTGTGTGGGTACACACACACTTGATGTCAAGTCACAAAACTTTGAACAACAGAAACTTTTAGATATCGTATGATTACACATTTATGTGCATATATTTCTGTTTTTTTGTGGTATATAAGACTATATAGCATGTTATTTTTTCTACCATAATAGAACACACACACACACAAATGAATATATGTGTGTGTATATACACACATGTACAGCTTGTGTGTATATTTCCGTATGTTTGTATCAAGATTGCAATTCCAATTATTGTATACATATAGGTGATTTCCCTTTTGTGTTTGTGGTAGTGTGTTTCCTGTTCATAAACCTGTGACACAATTCATCAGACATCGTCTTTGCAATTCATCGCTCCATTTCTATCCAGCGATATCCTCCTGCCCCTCCCCCCCCCCCCCAAACTCGAAAACCACAAACCAGAACAGAACACCACGGCTCTGCACAAAAAGTTTTCTTACCACACGTTGCGTCTAAACAAGGGAAATAGCACCTGCAGTTTTGTCATAGGAAATACATGATAAAGGACATTCAGTCGAGTAGCTTGTGATATCATGTCTTGTGAAGAGATTGAACAATACTGTGTTTCACTGGGAGGTTAGTTTACTACTAGCACCATGCCAACTGCTACAAAAAGTAAGTAGAGTGTCGGTTATTTTTATGAGTGTGGCAAAGTGTTTCGAAACATTGTTTTTGAAGTGTATTATGTAGTAAAATTGACTAGATTTAAAATGTACTGACAGAATTTTAATTTTTTGTTATTCTTGTGGATACTGTTTATATTATATCAAATATATATGTTCAAAAGGATCATTAACCATTCTCTCTCATACCGGAAGTTAATGAAAGATTCTGTATAGAGCACAAAACTTCAGACAGTTATGCTGTCACTTTCAAAATATGTACAAATCGGCACATGAATTATTCTCAGCTGATGAAAATTTTGCGACAGCAGTCTATGGGGGAAAACTGGAATAGTCTCTCAATGATTTTTATTTCTTTTTAAAGAACTTAATGATCATTTTGAACTGTTATTTTATCAGGACCTCATTTTCAGACCTTATCAAAAACACTAGTAGCATGGGGAATCATGTAAGCTCACATATTTTAAATGGAAATATTGTTAATGAAGAGTCCAGTTTTAGAATAAGTAATTGTATTTGTTTTGAGGAATATAGGCCTACTTAATGTATGTATGATATTGTTTGGTCAGCACTTCATTTATATTTCAGTTATTGAACATTAATGTGCTTTTTAGTTCTTGCCTCTTTTCCAGTGATAAAATCACTTGAAGGCTGTCTTTATTACAACTTGTAGTACTTTGAACTTTGTATTAACAATGGCAATTTTACCACTTCCTCAACAAATCAAGGAACAACTACTACATTTCAGTCTTCAGCTTTGTTTTACTGGTATCATAAAAACATGAGAAATCATGAAAAAATGAGATATTTTATGTGAATATAAAGACCCCAATAACAAAATCTCTATTTTAATGGTTATCCAATACCAATGGATTGGAGTACTGTACCTGATTATAGTGGAGAGTATAAATAATGTTATTTTACTGTCATTGCCTACAGGGTACACTATACTGTAAATAAGGAAGTGTGGATATGTAAATGTTGTTCCGGTCTAACATATTTTCTTTGTCAATAAATCCAAAACGAGTTCCTGTTGGCGATGTCTGTTTGAGTCGATTACCCATCCAGGTCTTTCATGTACTACAGGTACATTACATGTACCAACCTTTCGTCTCGTGAACCTCAAGTCTTTGGGACCTTTGGTCCTGTGGACCTCAAGTTTTTAAGACCTTTTAGTCTTGTGGACCTCAAGTCTTTGGGACCTTTGTTCGTATGGACCTCAAGTCTTTGAGAATTTTTGTCTTGTAGACC
Source organism: Eucidaris tribuloides (assembly GCA_001188425.1). Classification (NCBI taxonomy): domain Eukaryota; kingdom Metazoa; phylum Echinodermata; class Echinoidea; order Cidaroida; family Cidaridae; genus Eucidaris; species Eucidaris tribuloides. The sequence continues at coordinate 14,773 of JZLH01S0460035.1, read as the reverse complement.
TCGAAGTTTAAGGACTGTGGTTTTGTTGACCTCAAGTTTTAAGGACCTGTGATCTTGGGGACCTCAAGGACCTTTGCTCTTGTGGACCTCAAGTCTTCATGACCTTTGGTCTTATGGATTTACCAGTTGGCTGTAACCTCCCCTTATGAATTTAAATTTGTAACGTGTGTGTGTGTGCGTGCGCGTGTGCGCGCGTGCGTGGTGTGTGTGTGTGTGGTGGGGGTGTGTGTATGTGTGTGTGTCTGTCTCTGTGTGTGTGTGTGTGTTAGCATTGTTGCACTAGTATTACTGCATATGTAGCATCATGGTTACACATCATATACACAGTAGGTTCTGTGCATGAATACAATTACATGTATAAATCAAAGTAAACAAGAAACAAGAATACCCTGTAGGTCTGTAATCAGACATATCCTACACTTACGTGTATATACCAAGCTGAAGTATTGTAATATTTGCATTTGGACTGTATGCAAATATTTGAATGTCAATCATGCATGGAGTCCATATTGTAGTGTTGAGGGTTACTGCTTCCTCAACTCAATTAATCCTGATAATTAGCATTTCTAACCGTGATGAAAAAAAATGATTGCATTGAATCCATGGCTCTGTACAGTGAGCATACATTATGCACACCTACATGTACATTGTACATACATACTGTACACTGTAAATGTATTCACCAGGTCAGTTACCCATTTGCTATTAAAGGAAGATGTAACCAGCAACTTAAGGAATAAGTTAAGAAAGATTTTGGGGTAACTGTTAGTTCTTGCCAACCAATCAGATCGCACATGCGCTGGACTTGAGCTGACCTGACGTGACTGATGCATGACACCCGATGTGTGGTAATCGCACCGCATTTTAATTTATGCACTTTGTGAATCTTTAAGCTCCTCCCCCCATAGCTGTGTCGGTGATCTTGTTCTATCATAGTTCTATTGAACATTTCGCAAAAACGTAACCCCTATTTAGGCCTTCTTATCACCATGTACCATAATTCTCATAATACAATGTCATTTTTTTTTCTTAACTTATTCCTGTTAGTTGCCGGCTACATCTTCCTTTAAATACAGAAGGGGCCTATGCCAGAACTGTATTGTTAATGGTATGTTTGAAATTAAAAACAACATTGTGAAAGGTACATGAAAGTTTGATAATAGAGTGCATACTAAGTTATATTTGATTCTGTAGATATAACTTAGTATCTACATGCATACGGTATGTGCAATACTGTACAATACAATACCTGTGTATAGTACGCTGTACATACATGTATCAAAGTCACTCCAGGAATTTGATAAAACTTGCATTTTCAGTGGAAAACAGAATTTGAAAATTGTTAAAGCAACTTCCCCCCCCCCCCCACATAAGTAAGATAAGAACTTGCTGCCGGAGGTGATGTACGATTGTGTGCCTCACAAATATTTCACGCTCCCAAGTGCTACTGATATTTAATTTCACTAAGTGACGACATTGGGCTTGTTAGGCGAGCTTTGCTTTGCAGCTGGGGTATATAAATAGAAATATCGTCATGACAACTCGCGAGGACAGTCAATACAAGGCGAATGTCAAAGGTAGACGTGGGGGGGGGGTCACGTTGGGGTCATGTCCAGGGACAAGACGGGTTCGCTGCTCCAACGTGGAGCGATGAGTCATCCTTCCGACATAAACATCTTTTTTCCTAAACCTGTCTCTCCTTCTGTGGGATTCGATGCCGCACTTTGCACGGAGACATGCGCATGCTTTGGAACAATCATGGAGCTACAATATTGCTTTCATGGAATTTACATTGCGTACACGAGTAGGGTGTTTATGAATGCCTTTGTGGTAGCTGCATTTAACTCTTTGCCTTTTGAGAGTAAATCATGTGTGCCTCTATACTCTGGTTAGCTATTAACCACAGTCGTGTTTTCGTGTCAATAATACTCAGAGGTCATGTATTCACAAATGAGGTTTTCCCCATAAGGAAGTGTGCACCTTCATCCGAACTATAAAAGGCGATTTTATGTGAACTGAGAACTTGATTTACACTCTAAATTATGACAACTAAGTTTTCCAAGAATTTAAATACACTGATTCTTTCATTTTTTTTTCTTACAATTCTGATAGTATTATGTTGTGTCCTGTACTCAACAAATTTACTTTTGTCTCTTTTCTTATGCAGTTCTTTGGCTTCATGGTGTTTCCCATTGTCTCTTTTGCCTAGATACATGTATTGCAGCTTGACAAAGGAAATGAATCCCTCAGTTATCTCATAGAGGTTATCATGATGATATAAGGACATTTAGTCATCATAAAGGATTAATGTCACAACACTGAGTTTAGATTGATAAACAAAAATTACCATGTACATGTATGTGCACACAACATCATTTGCTGGAAATAATTAGGAAGATATATTGTCATTTATTTACTCTTTAAATATTGACATACAGGGTATTTATTTTTTGTATAAATGTTGACAATTGTATTTATTTTTTGTTTGTTTATTATTTATCAATTATTTTGAATTTATTAACTTGTAATAATTGTAATCCAATACACATGTTGTTTACATTTGATCAGCATTCCTCAAAAGAAAAAAATAGCCTCTGTACTGTACATGTACATGTAACACTACTAACATCCCAAAATGCCCATAGCCGTTGTGTTTACTTTGAATTTTTCTTTTAAACCGTAACAGCACCCTGCTCACAGCCTCACAACTAAATACTTTATACGCAGAATATTTCACTGTGGTTTTATTTTTGCAAATTTCACAACTTATCAAACGTGAAAATATTTCTGTACAAAGTGAAGGCAAATGCAATAAATATGTGAAAATTAACTCTCACAAATTCTGAAGTTAAATTGTGAACATATATGTTCGCAATAAAGATTATAAAGATTATACTTCTACTCACCCAGTGAAGTAGCTGAAATAATCTTCTTGCAATATGTTCAGCTAGTATACTTGACCTCAAAGTCCCATACCACCAGGCTTTTTTACCTATCAAGTACCGGTACCAATGTAATGCCTGTCACATCTTGACATAGGTCTATCTATCCACTTAAATAGATAGACCTATAAATAATTCACATTTCCTAATGCAGAATATATTTTTTATTCAATTCAGTAACCTTGAACACCACAAAAAGAGAAACAAAAAAAATGTAATCATTATATAAGCTGTAATTTCATAATGCGGTCAGTATTGCCCTAACCATGGAGGTCTCTCTTCTACCTCCATGCCTTAACTCTTGACTTGTGTATTCAATGTTCATCAATAGTCAGAGGTGTAACTAGGCCATTTTGGATGAGGGTTCTGACCAAAAGTGCCCACAAATTGGTGGTGAAGGATATAATGCAGCAAGAAAACTAATCAAAGTCCTCAACTGTCACCTTTTGTGTGTTTCCTTATCAAATGTGCTGATCTTTGATTTATCAATACACAGATTTATCCATACACAAATGCAAAAGAGGTCCTCACACTGTAAAATACATGCATTTAGCAAAGGTTTGTTTTGCTAAATATAAAGTTTAATTTTTTTACATAGTGGTGGCCCCTGTCTACAGCACTGGAATATTGTTTGGAATATCTGGAATTTGGATATAAACACATCGTTACAGAAATTAATTTGTCATCTTTCGGCAATTTAACATGTCCGGAAGCCATCAATATTCCGCATTGTACACCTTTTTTGTTCATGTGTAATTATAGATAGTAATAAATTTTTCATTTCCATTTACTGTAATGCTTATCATGGAACATTATAATAGTGATGAGGTAATTATTTGTAAAATTGATCCATTTGCTTGAAATTTTGATTTTTGAAGCCATTTGTAAAGAAACAGGAAGTCGTGAAAGGAAAATAAATGGGCTCATTATGACTTATGTCTGTTTATTATTACAAACATGTACGTAAATCATAGCTCTGTGTACTCTTGACTCTGTATTTAATATCTGCTTTCAGGCTACAGTGTGCCTGTCATCCGTCTTTTCATCCGTCTAGATGTATCTGTGTATGCAAGTATCTATCTACATGTAGGTATCTATTCATCTACATGTGTCTATCCATCTATCTATCTATCTATCTATCTGTCTATCTATCTATCCATCTTATCTAGTATCTATCTATCTATCTATCTATCTAGATATGTATACATGTAGATCTGCCATTTTTTTCTGTCTATGCTCTATCTACATGTACATGTATACCCTGTCTTAATCTTTGAACTGTCTACAAGTATTCTCAGCATATCCTGTAACAGGGATTATTCTGTTATTTGAAAAAAAAATAAAGAGATACAATAAAATAAGATGTAGATATATAGCATTGACCAAAATAGATCAATTGAAATATACAGTATACAGAATATTATGTGGATGCAGAGATGCAGAATAAAAATATATCCACGCAAAATGCTACATTAGAAAACCAATGACCTCATAACTTAGCCACAAATTATAGAACATGGGACCTTGGGGAAATTGAGCAAACCAACAAATTTATTGAATTTACATGTGACCCAACTGTGTAAGAGAGTAGTACTACATGTGACCACAAATCTATACAGAATCACACTGGTGTTAATGTAGTATAATTTTTTCCAGTGCATGTGATATTTAATCACAGAGCCATATGATTTTTTTGTGCATTTTGTATGATCTTGCTATCTGTGTAAAAGTACAGTACATGGGTTGAATCCTGTTTAAAAGCAACAGATATACAGCGTATACTTAAAAAAAAAAAAAAATGTGCAAGTGAAAAGAGCCCTCTATTGTAGCAATTTAGGAAGACTGTTGTGACATGCTGCTTGGACATCAATTTGTTCTACTTTCAATTGCTATTTGTTTGATTCAATGTTGTTTTTATTCTTGATATGTTTATACCACAGTGTTAAATCATGATTGCTGCCACTTTTACTATGTTCGTGACAGCAGTAGGAGGGGCCCTCTTCCTAGTAATCAGTGGTACAATGTGATTTTACACTTTCATATACTACTGTAAAACTTGACCTTAGAATTTGAGATTCGAATAGCCATTCAACAAAACAAAATTGGAGCAACGTGAAAGCATTATTTATGCTTGACCGTTGATGTATAGTGTCAGTCACTTATCTTTTTCCGAATTGTCAATAGGGCGCGCGCTTTTCACCTGCACATTTTTTTTGGAGAATCACTAGTTTTGTCAGTACGTATTTTGCTGAACCTATCCTAAATGTCCAGTTACCTCTGATATTAAGTAAGAATTTAAATACACAAGTCAAGAGTTTAGGTCATATGCAATAATTAAAACGCATACATCTTTTATTTCTGTTTTTTTTTTAAGGTGTTCAAGGTTACTGATTTAAATAGAAATTAATTCTGCATTTTGAATTTTGAATTATTTACAGGTCTATCTATTTGACTTGTACAATTTGTTTGAGACACGCTGTACAGTACAATGTCAAGCACCTTGACAAAAAAGTTTGTTGTCCTCACCATTGTGCCAAACGATATCATGTGATTGACAATTGGTTATTTCACCTAACAAACACAATTAGAAGGAAGGTCAGCGAATATTGTATTGTGTTCAGCAGTTGCTATGGCAACAATACACAATTAGTGGGAAGCTTGAGTACTGAACAGAGCACAGTATTATTCCACAGGCGAATATCCATTCAGGGAATCCAATTCATCAAGGGGGGATAAATGAATAGACCATCCCCCTAGATAAATGTTTTGTTTAATAAATCTTAAAGACACTATATAACAGTGTGGAAGCCTTATTTAAAGAATTGTCAAACCTTGCTTTCTGACATATCTGGTAGTGTTTGGATGGACAAATAAACACCTTAGAACACAAAAGTTTGGACAGTTATGCTGTCACCAATACAATATAAGCAGATTCAAATTGGCACATTAATTTCCTATCAAGGGATAGGAAATTCTACAACACAGCAGTCTATGGGGGAAAGCTGGAATGGTCTCTCAATGATTTTTACTTTTTTAAAGCACTTCCTGATTGTTTTAAACTGTAATTTTTTCAGGGCTTCATTTTTAGACCATGTCAGAGACACCGGTAGCATGGGGAATCATGCAGCTCAGATTTTTTAAACTGGAAACACTGTTATATAGTGCCTTTAATGTGATGACATCACACAGTTTTGCCAGTGTTTTATTCTGTGGAGAATGAAGGTCGTATTCATAACTACTGTCAGAAATACAGTTAGATTTTCCTCAGTCTCATCATCAGTTAGGGCTGATAGGACATTAACCCCAAAAGGGGTTATTGATCCAAAGATTTGTGAGTGGACAGTAGCATACACAGAATTTTCATAGTGGGGGTGCAAAGACATTTTGTGTCTTTTCTTCTTTTTTTAGGGGAGAGAGGGTGAGATTTTCTGTTGGTGGATCAAGGAATTTTTCCCAAAGGGAGTCTTGAAATAAAACTGAAAACCCCACCCCCTAAAGAATGATAACGAATAGTTAATATTTTAAATAAGTAATGAATTCAGTTTAAATCAATCAGTCAATCAATTGATCAATCAATCAATCAATCAATCAATCAATCAATCAGTTAATCAATCAGTAGATTTGAATGAGTTTATAAATAATATAACATAATAATTAGAATGTGTAGTACATTCTTTTCATATGACTAAAGAGATTTGATAATTAAAGTAAGTAAGTTAGGTACATATACAAATGTTTATCTGTATTACAGACCACCTTCAAACCAGCGTAGCCTTTTCCAGACTAAATAAACACCCCCTCCTTACCGGTCCGTCATCCGCACAAGTCACATTTTTAAATTTTATCTAAAGACATAGCCAAGTGCGTTCTTCCCAAATCCAAACAGGTAGAGAAATGCGCACAACGTACACACTTGTCTCCTCTCAACTCCGCAACCTCACTCCAAAGTTCGAGCTTGGTTCGAGCACGCACAGACATGGGGATATTGACATGCACGAATGTGTGTAGTTCTGAATTCTGTGTTCAGAGTGGCATGACTCATTACCGACTGCAGGGGGTACCAGCATCTCAAGTTCATGTAATTGCCAGCGTGCAAAAATGAAAATCACAAAGTTGGCACAATGCCAAAGATGCATGCCTTCTTTAGGGGCACATCAGCACATGGTTTGAACACATGTACAACACATGACATGAGTGACATAGATAAGTCTTATTTATTTTTCTTATCTCTTGTGTACTGGTTATTAGTTTTGCTTCTGGGGTGTACCATTTGTATTTCTGTGCAGGGGGTAGATGAAGGGAGGGGCCAAAGATGCTATAAGTGATATTGCCTGTCAGTTTATACAATGTCAAGCTTGTAAAAGGGATTACAGCATATTTTTAAAAGACACAAGCCAACATTGTGGAACTTCAATTGAAAAAGAACCCCAAACTGTCAAACTTCATATCTGAGCTACATAATGGTGCTTAAATGGACAAATATACATCTTAGCAAAGAAAAGTTTGGATAGTTATACTGTCACTGGCATGGTATGCATGAATAAACATTTATTGCTCGAGCTGAGTATAAATTAGACCTATAATATTGTGATCTGTTGGAGGAAATAGACACGGTCAGGAGAAGGTCACACTGGATACTGTAGATTTTCAGTCTTTTAAAGCATGATATCACTTCAAAGTATAATTTTTTTCAGGGCTTCATTTCTAGACCTTTGTTAACCTGTGTCTGTAACATTAATTCACATTAAACATTTAACCTTGATTTAATTTGAACTTGATAACTGTTGGTTCATTATCCCAGATGAAATCAAAGTATGATGATTGTTTTAATTCCTCGGTCAGTCTTTTAAGTGTCAATTTTAAATTAGGAAATGGTTTTCAAGTTGGAGGCGATTTCACTTTAATGCCCCTCTGATTACAGCAATGCATTTTTATCTGTTCATACAGCAAAATCAATATTCTTTTCTAGTATTGGAATATAATATTGCTACTGCCTACTGTATTGTCAGTTGATAACAATTAATTTCACTTTCATATTCTTCATTAAAGGATATTTCCAGATGTCATTCAACCAAAAAAAAAATAAAGCCTACAATTTCTAGTTTGGAAAAAGTTTGATCTACATGTACAGTGTTGTACTGTAGGTCATTAACTTTTACGTGAGTGCCAACTTCATTGGCACTATTGGCAGGGCATCATTTGTGATACAAAACTCCACTAGTGATGTGTTTTAAGAGCTACAGTAGCTCTTAAAACACGTCACTAGTGCAGTTTTGTATCACAAATGATACCCTGCCAATATACATAAATAACAAAAATATACACACAGAAATATTATGACAACAATTTACTCTGACATTACTTTTACTGAGTAAAGGAATAACCCTCACCAAATTACTCATTTTTAAACTAGTAGTTTTACAGTTAATGTTTTTGTTCAAATTAAACATTTTAACTCGAATTTGTTTAGGTATAAAAATGAGCATTAACAAAAACAAAACAAAACAGGAATGCTGTTTGTTTTAATTCAAAGTTGAAGAAACACATACATCAATGTACATGTAGTGTTAATGGTTGACTTGTTGCTTGTTTTCAACGAGCAGAGGGATTGTGATATTTACAATGCTGCCAAGGACATGGAGCCATTCAGCCCTTTGTTGCAAAGATGTGGGACATTTGTTCATTTCACACACATTTGTTATGTTCTACATGTATTTCCTGTTCGAACTTTCCTGCTTATTGCCCAATATCAACTTAAAGGAACATATCACCCTTTAGTGCAGGGTAGGAATTAATATTTATTTTTTT
>JZLH01S0459969.1:4568-31355 GCA_001188425.1 Eucidaris tribuloides | reverse complement strand
AAGATCACTGTCCCTACATTATGAGCTCACATTTTTTTCAAACTGAATATTGTTAGTATGGATCTTTAGAGCTCTATTTCATGCGTCTCTCTCTTTCCGCCCTTTCAACAAATGTGGCCACCACGCGAATACTACTTTTCAAGCCTACTCTGTTATGGGCGAGCGACGCCCCAGACGAACACGACACGAGAGGGCCTTTCAATTGCTCGCATCGAAATTAATTTATGTATTCATGACCATCAGCAATGAGCCATCTTCGTGTTTAATCAACAATTGAATTGCACGCCTACGCGCTTCCTCTTGTCTTTGCATGGTCAAACTTAGTTCGGCGGGTTGTGAAAGAATTCTTCATGCTGTCAACTACAAATATATTACATCAAACACCAAAATTAACAGTTCGTGTGTTTTGAAACACTAGAAGATAACAATTTTTTGGTTATAAAATTGTGCTTTTATAAAGTAAAATTTTGCATTGCCAAAAATCTATTGTGTTGCGAATCATTTCACCCTTGAAATTGTGAACCATCTCCATATTCGTTGCTCCCTTACATCAACAGTCTGTTCGAAATGTCCCAGTATATTCATATTCGACGTAAGATCAATAGAAACACGTGATTGCGTTATTTTCGCTACAAATCGGGGTGGTAGGCAATTCGGTAATTCAAGTTTGACATAAGATTCAAAGAATCTCAAAAGCTCTCGCGACTGCGGTGCTCGTCTGCTTCGCGCTCACTCCCCCGTAATACAGCGAGGAGCCTTGTACAAAAGGCTAGCGACCACAACTCTCCTTCGTTGATCTTACATCATCACCAATCATCCTCATATCCTCTCCTCACCACGTCCGTTAAACCCCTTTTCAGCTAGTCTGACATTATGCAAGGCTACACTAGCATTTGCCACTTGCCAGCGCGCAAGTAAAATTTCAAGTCGGCGGCGCAAGTAAAAATCCATATTGAAAATTTGACTGCAAATTGAGTAAGCTAAACTTCATAGTATTCTACTCGGGGAAACTTGTTTTGTTACAATAAGTTAAAAATGGGGTGTGTATGAGGATTACTAGTAAATAAAACACATTTTGCAATCCAGTGTGAAATAATTTACAAGTGCATTTAGAGAGGCCTTATATGGTGAATGAGTTTTAGTGATGGAGAAACTAGAGAAGTTACAGATGGCCGCGAGTCGATGGCCTGGGTATCCTCCAGTTTACCCACTATGTAGCAGCTAACAACCTAATGTATATAACCGAGTTAGCCCTCTCGACGTACTGAAGTTGATGTATTGGCAGAAAAGGGTGTCATTGAGCTTTACCTTGACCCTGACCCTGTGACTCTTGTGACTTACCAAGAATTTTGTCTTTTGGGGTGTGTGAATCCTAACCGGCCAAAGTTACATCCACACGTCGACTCACTTAGTAAGCTTGAGTGGCAGAAAATACATGTGGACAAAGTTTCACTTAGCCTTTGACCTTCGACCTTGACCTTTTGGACCCCTGTGACGTCTCAAATATTTTTCTTTTGGTTTCTTAACCTAACGCCAAATTACATCACATGAGCACTCCTTAACTGAGTTGATAGGGCAGAAAAATTGGCGAATTTGTTAGGCCAAACTCATTGACTTTGACCCTTGACGGATTATGTCCAGAAATCTAAATCAATTCATCCTTGCGTAAGTTTGTCCATCCATTGACATAATTCATTAAAAATCCCTCACGGTACTTACGAGTGATTCTTGTTCCAAAAAGTGTGGATCACGGCGCCACGGACACGACGGACGATACGGCTGACAACGTAAAACATTATGCCTCCGGCTCCGCTACGGGGCGGAGGCAATAAAAATCATGTAAAATGGTATAGCTTATTTGTTATTGTTGGGACAAGTTATTATTTTTCTTTTGGGCAAGTAAGAATATCTGGAATATTACTTGCCCACAGGCTGCAAGCAAAAAAGTTAGTGTGGAGCCATAGCATTCATGATCCAACAAATATCGTTGAACCCACAGCTTTTTGTATTTTGTAGGCACAATGAAAAAATGAAATAACAACAATTACTCCAGAATCTGTCATTCCTCGTTTGGATCTCCAGTTGCCAGAGGTCCAGTCCAACTTTCGTTGATTTCTATTACGTTAAACCCCCCCAGCCCGCCCAATTAAACACCACAAAAAAAACAAAAACCCCGTTATTTGTTTTCCGGAAAATACCTCATTTTTTGAAAAAGGGGGGGCATCGCGAGATTATCTTGCCCCCCCCCCCCCCCCTGCTTGCCTGAGTGACTTTTCAAGCACGGGTCGACCGTTGAAGATTTGAGACGAGATTTTATTGAACATTTTGCCCCAATTCATCGGCCCCCCCCCCCCCCCCCGTATTTAGGATTAGGCCACAGATTAACACTCCCTTTGAAATTCCTGGCATATGCGCTTGGCTTGTTTGATGAACGAATAACATACATAGAGAGTTCTGGTATAAATGGCTGAACAAACTTTTATCCAGTTAACAATGGTTTTAAATAGACCTGTTTGACTTTGGAAACAAATATTTGCATAGCTACATATACTGCTGACGATACTCCTGAACGTCACCAACTTACAAGAAGTGATTTTCAAAGAGTGATGTTCCTTGCTTCCAAGCTTAGTATTGAGTTTTTACTGCATTTTTGCATATCAGCAAGTGGCAGCTGTTTAAAGGCAAAATTTCACCTGACGTCAAGTTGGTATTTAATAAAAGCCAGATAATTAGACGAAGCATATAGTGAAATTTGAGCAAAAAAGTCCACGAAGCATAACAAGTTTGAAGGTTTCAAAGTTGGTCATTCATCAAAATAATCAACTTTTGTACGTGCCGACCCCTCATTTTTCTTCCATTCTTTTAATGTTTCACTTTCCACAATCTGCTCGAGCCATGATTATTTAGAGCATTATACCCTTTAGAACAAGAAATCAAGAAAATCATTTACCGCAAGTCCCACATATAGCTGCGTCTGACGTTAGCATATTTTATGGAATTGCCCAGATTGTAAATTTTGTGACTCACATGGAGCAGCTCTCTATATTCATGCTAATATAAATTCTATAAATTGTCATTCTTTTTTTATGAGTTATGATAACCTGAATTGGTTTTTTCACAGAAGCCTATTGAAATAATGCTTCTGATAATTTAATAATCTCAGTTAACAATTAATTTTTTCCAAAATTTTCTGAAAAACGCCACTTTGTATGTAATTTAGTATTACATGACATTATAGCGGAGACTGACTCGCATGTGACGTTCACAAAATTAAAACTTTGAAGCCTTCATAGTCTCTGTATATCTTTGGTGATTTTCGGCCAAGACTTTCACTTCATCCTCATAGTTTTCTCTCCCCCAATTATTCTGCTTTTTATTAAAAACAAGCTTGAATCAGGTGACTTGCCTTAAACTGGTAAATTTACATTTGTATTTTCACACAAATTTGAAATTTTTATCAGACAGTCTTTGGACATGTGACAAAGTGGGTATACATGTTATTTTATTGTGTTTTACTTTTCTCTTCTCTTGCTTTGTTTCCTTAAAATCCAGGGTTGGGTTTAAGGCTTTTTTTAAACTAGTCAGGCGGAACTAGTTGAGCTTAAATCTTTGTAGTCTGCAGTATTCTGACTAGCGCGACCACCCGCCCCCCCGCGCAAAAAAAAGTTGAATTTGTTTTCATAAATGTTTCATACTTGATACTAAAGTAATTATTTTTGGCTGAGCAGCCGTTAGGGAAAATAGACCCTGTGGCGAGGCAGGTTAGCGTTTGGCAAGCCCAAACCAAAAGCCAAAAATTTTCCAACATTTTTTGTTTATTCATGGCATTGAAACAAAAATGTAATTAAATGGTTGCTTTTGATGATGAGACACTGCTAAAAGCATCCATTTTTCATCCATCGTTCAATTTTGATGTTGCCAACCAAAAAGGAGCCTAGTGGTAGAAAATAAGCCCAATTAAAATACCCCAATCTAATAAAATTGCTTTAAAAATAAGAAATAATTTCCGGTATTCCTATGGGCTGGCCATGGCTCACTAGTTACTTCAAATTTTGGCTAGCACCGCATGAGTTTGCTCACTTGTGCTACGGGGCTACTACACGCCAAATCAAAACGGGGTAGCAAAATCGTGCAAACTTTTCACTTAGGTCCATGGTATACAGAGATTATCTCTGACTCGACAGACTTCACACGCTGCTGCGGTGTGAGTCTTGCAGAAAATAATAGCCATGATTCTACATGTTCGCAAGCACGCCGACTTTACCCCGTTTCACCCAACGTTTTTGTCTGCCCATTCTGACATTAAAAAACAGTCAATTTGTGAATTGTAATTCTACCTTTATATATCCTCAAAGAAACGAATTCAAAAACTTTACCTATAATTACTTACCCAATCTCCCAACACCGGCGACACTTCTAATTCTGCGATTTCTGTCTCTGCACCAGTCTCTTCGTCTTTACCTTGAAGTTGCTGCTGATACACACTCTGCCGGGCCGCGTCCGCATTGACGAGCTAGAGGCGTCCGATGCCTACTCCCTGTCGGCGGACCGACGGGCCGAGGCGGCGTCGGTGGATCAGCGCCTAGCCAAGCCAGTTGGCTTCTATAGAGTTCGTAAGCCGTTTCTATTGTCGTATAAATTTCTCCGTTGCAGTACTCGAAATGATCGCGCAAGCGGCGAGTGAGACGGACTACCCAGTGACTTAGGCTCCGCCGAAGATCGGGCGGCGCAATACGGGTAGTCGACTTCATCGACTTGCGCGATTCCGATATGCTGCAACTCGGGATTATACCGAATAGACAACGGTAGAACGCGTCACTAAGGCAGTGATGCGCTGCGCATTACCACTTATATTTTCCGGAAAAAACATGGCGAAGTCGCGTTGGTATCGAAACGACGAGACGTCGCATCCTAAAACACACTCCTCTTTTGGAATTAGCACGAGTTCATGTGTAGCAATTTGGTTTCGTTCCAGGTATATTACAATTGGTGGGATATGAATGATACTCATTCCAGGTTCGGTGAGCTGCCGGTAAGTTACGCAAAACTGCGACATGAAATTGTGCTACAATTTCTCTGGCCAACGCTGAGTTAGAAGGAAATTGGTGCAAGTGAGGCCGCACGTGGGTACAGTGCCGGCGCTTTGAGGATAGAGTATCTCTAGTACTCCATACAGTCTGTACCACACAAAGCTCACAAACGAACAATGAATACACAGTAAGTGAGGCTTACCAAAACATGTTTCTTGCTTGATGATTGTGTGATTGATTGATTGATTGATGATTGATTATTGAATTAATTGCTAATTGACTTTTATATAATAGGATGGATGCGGATGGATGGATGAAAATGATTGATCGAACTTGATGATTAACTGATTAATCAATTGATGATTAATCGACGTGATTGCTTGATTGGACTGATGATGATGGATGAATTTGATTTGATTGGATTGATTAATTACTTGTTTTTGTTTGTTTTTTGTGGGGGGGGCTGTCACAAACAATATCATGTTGTGTAATGCAGCATGTATTTCATTCCATATCTAAATATTAGGTCACAGTCTCTTATGCCCACTTCTTTAAAACTGTGGGTTCAGTTACACAACCTTATGCTGGGTATACAACAATAATGGGTAACGAATATACTTACACACTCTGACTTCATGTATATCGGAATTGTGAACCAGAATCTATCAATGTTTGTACACATTAAACAACAACAGATCAAATTCTTTGTTACAAAAGTTCAGCTCAAATAGCAGTTTACCTGTTGGAGACGGATTTATTTGATTAACATGGCATAATACCATCACTCCAAAAGATATCAACCTACCTTATGTTTAAGGACAAAACAGGCACAATCAGTGTTTAAACAGTTACTTGATGCTAGAGGCAAATACACCCAATCCTAATTTCACTAGTTGTTTACTCTGTTTTTTTTATTCAGGACAAGCAATCACGGAGAAAAACAAGTTTTGTGTAGTCATCCATAAAAATTGCATGTAGCATGTCATTTGAACTGTAAATAGGCACATATGCAAGGTCAAATAACCAGTTTGAGGCCTTTCAACTCTCTTGGTTAAAAAGTAGGGAGAAATTGTGCGGATAAAAATCTCTAATAAAGTGGCGGAGAAAGTTAGGATTTTAATCCATCCGAAGGTAGGTATAACTTAAAGTAGTTTAGAGTACGTTACCCAAAGAAATGGAAAATCAGAAGATTAATGAAAAGCAGAAATCACGCGCAAAACAAATTTTCCTTCACAAAAAGTGATATGTTTAGTTCAGTACTCTCGCAAACAACAGTCAGATTTCTCAACTCCAAACAAATATTAAACCATATTGCAAAGTGTGTTGTTTTTTATGGACAAAAAGCCAAGGAAAAAGTAGTGGTGGAAAAATAGGAAAAGATTAGTCTTACAAAAATCAGTAGGAAAAGTAGGACCTTGCGTTTGGCAACTCTGCCACATTTTGTTATGACAGTGTGAAGAATGCCTCATTTGTTTTGTACAGTTTCCTTACATTTTCTCATTTATCATTGAAGATCCAATTTCCTCTTGCTTGTTCAATTACGCTTTTGCCTGCTTTTCTAAAAGAATTAGTTCACCTTTACAACTGGCATTTGAGAGAGATGAAAATTGGTGAAAATCCATGCACACCACCGATGGGGAGTTCTCCACACTCTCATCACTCCTCCAAAGGGTGAAAGGTACAATCAGATTTATATTAAATGTTTCGACAAAATAATACCTCCTAAATCACTTTACCAAATTTGCTCTACTTTCAATGTTGGAGTTATAAAGTTCATCAATTGATTCGCAGTAAACAAGAGTGTAAGTGACCAGGTAAGAATGTTCCACAAGTTAATTATCAACTACAAATCACAGGTGTTTAATGAGGTCAGTAAGCTCCATGGAAAAAAGAATGGACAAACAATTCTTTAAGAACAGGTGTTGGTTATTCCATCCTGTCCAAAAATATCTGAAGGTACATTTCCATTCTGTTGACAACTATGAGCACATTAATTATTAACCACAAAACACAGGTGTTCTTAACCCCATCCTGTTCTACAAATACTTTAATGTGGATTTCCAACTTGTTGACTAATAGCCATATTTTGCAGTCAACTTTGATTTTAATAAATATTTTTATTAATACATTATTAATATAATCAATATTTTTATCAATATCTGTTTTATTAATAACTGTTACTATGTAATGTACTGAACTAGAGGTGGTAGTTTTCTATTTTGTGTCTAAATATATATTCAAAATCATAATGAATCACTGACTATTCAAAGCTTAACCCCTAGAATATGATTTGATATCTTTATTACACAAAATATCCATAGACCCCAGCTCAACATATCTTGTTCTTTGTCTCCAATGGGTTGAAGAACAGTGACACGATTGCAAGGATGCCACTCGTAGGGGAAATCCCCTACCGTAGGGGATTTTGGCCATGCGTAGGGGGTAGGGGATCCCTACGGGGAAAATGACCTTCCGTAGGGGAAACGTAGGGGGATTTGATGATTTGTAGGGGATGTAGGGGGTTTTGACAATTTTCAGAAATATTCATAATTTTTCCAAGGAAATCCGATTATATTCGCCCATTTTGTCCATCTCCGCCGAAGAAATTGTGATCAATATTTTGCATTTCTAAGGATATTTTTTAGGGAAAAACATACCTTCGTTGGGAAAAAGTCGATTTTGTAGGAGAAAACATAGGTTCGTATGGGAAAATATGGTTAATTAGGCGTAGGGGAAAAGTGGTGTCCGTAGGGGAAAATACGCATGCGGCGTAGGGGGAAATCAAAATAGCCCTGCACGATTGGGAGGATATGAGTTGAAAAATACATACACTGGGTATAAGTGTATGTTGAGGGGGGAAGGATTTGTCATGAATTTGTTTACTTGAGAAGAAACAACAATTGATTTACCAGTATTGAATTAATCTCCTGCCCTGATAGAAATTGATCCCATACAAATTTACACAACAAATTTCACCTTCACTGCATTTTTGGATAATAATTACACAACATAGAGGAAATGTAAGACTGAAATTCACAGCAGAAACGATATACAGTATACTTGACTCTGGCAGCACTGTGTCCTAAATTGAAAACTTCTAATCTTGAAACTATCCTTAATATACAGGGAAACCCGTTATATCAAGGTTGTCGGGACCGCCGATTTTACCTCGTTATATCCAGTACCTCGTTGTAAACGTACACATAATGTATCACACAAAATGCATGTATGGGACTAGGCATTAAAACCATCTGTTTACTGCTTTTCCTACTTGTTCTGCACCAAAACTATGAACAGAAAGCTGATTATTTTTCATTTACATACTCATCCAAAGTAATAAAGAAAACTAGATCTCGAAATACAGCAGCAACCTCCACGCTCGTAACTTGCGTTAATTGTCAGGAGGCAGGCTTTGTGTGTGTGTGACAGGTGAATGTACAGTACTGTGCATGTGTGAATTGCACTCACACTCACACGCACACACACACACACTTGACTTGAAGATAGTCAGGGACTTCATGTATTGTGCATGGCTGCGTGGCAGGCAGAAGTGGCGCGATGCACTCTGAAACGATTGGGCAATTTTTGCATTGCCAATATTTAGAATTTGGTCAGCGCACGATGCGACTTTCATTTCCTCGTTATAACCGGGTGAATTTCTTATGTTTTACTTTGTTTATGGGTTGAGAAAAATACCTCGTTATAAGCGGTACCTCGCTGTATCCGAGCTCGTTATAACGGGGTTTCCCTGTACACTGATTGAAATCCAATAAACCGTTCTTGAATTTTTGTGGTAACAAGCCTAAATCAGAAATGTACATAAGGCCTCGTGACTTTTGACCTTCGACTCCGAATTTAGTCAATTCATTGGTGTTTTATACTACATACCTGACCCACGTCACATTGAAACGTGATGAATCATTATTGAGTTTTTGAGGTAAAGAGCCTAAAACTGACATGTGTGAGGCCTCATGACCTCTGAACTTTGACCTTTCAACTCCTCAATCTCATCACTTTACCATCGTCTCATATAAAATACTTGACTCAAGTAACACTGAAATCCGATGAGCTATTTTTAGTTCTCGCGGTAACGAGACTAAATCAGACATGAATAAGGTTTCATGACCTGTGACCTTTGACTTTTCAACTCTAAAATCTAATCAATTCATTGTCGCCTCATACTTTGTTCCTGAACCCATTATCATTTAACTCTTAACATGCCAGAGGATTTGAACCTCTTTGGACTTTATGTGTATTATTTGGTGCAGATCTGTGACTTTGGCATGTTAAGAGTTGAAATCCCATCACTGGTTCTTGAGTTATCATGGTAACGAGAACCGGTAACGGACGGATGGACGGACAGACAAACAACCCGAAAACATGATACCTCCAGCACCTTCGGCGCAGAGCCAAAAAAAATGTGCTGGATTCACTGAATTCCCAACTGTTCCAACTCACCATTGGATTTGGCACTCCTTGCAAGGGCCATGACCGTGTTAGTGGCATCTGTCCGACCATCGTTAGGAATATATAAACCGCCATAAAGGTCGTCTGTTCTGAGATAGGGGACCAGCTTTTCTATGTCTGCAGGTGTTATAAGTTCCGTTGGGGTGCCAACTTCCCTAAAAAAATAAAAATAATCAATCGATGAAAAGGAATTTATTTCACAGCTATAACATTCATTTGTTGCATTACATGAACGTGGTATCCTGGTATAACAAATAGAAATCTGCCATTTTGTTGAATTATTTTTATGCTTCTACTTGTACTTCTACTTATAGCACTCATTCAATGATGCAAAAATGAGCAATGTATTTTGAGTTAAGGTTCAAGTTAGAGTAAAAGACTGGATTCAGGTGTCACAATCAAAACATAGTGATTCAGATTATTCCCAACTAATAATATATCAACGTTTGTATAGGTCTTTAATTTTTCCTTTGTATCTGATATTTTTCATTTGCTATCACTCTTTGTCTTTGTTTGCATTGGTATATGGGAAGTGTAAATGTGTGCATGGTGTGCATGTTGGTGGTGGTGGTGGGGGGGGGGTAGGGTGAGAGGGGAAAGAGGGGGGTGTGCAGGTGTTTAGTAATTTCTGTCCTTGTCCTCTGCATGCGGTTCTTTGCATCATTTCACTCTTCAACATAATAACCTACCAGTAAATCTAACAATCTTTGTAACCTTGTAATTTAGGACCAATTGCTTAAAATGTTTAACTAATTTCTTTCCGTTTACCTCTCAGTGGTATATTTGCTCTTTTTATCACATGATATTCCATTAACAATGTGAAACATTTATCAGCAATGTAAATTTACTTTATACTGTTATCTTTTAATGACTAGCTAACCGTATATTCAGACAAGGTCGCAGCTTACTTGCATACATCCAGGTTATTGTCATGAGCTGCGCTGTGAAGCATGTCAAATATGCACTTCATTGTTTTGTGTTTAAGCAATAAGTGGGTCATGGTACCATACATTTATGTTAACATGTTGCCTACAGGAACTAGGTACAGTATATTATGTATCAACTCTATGAACATTTTAGAATCTTGTTAGCAATGAGTTCAAGTCTCCAGTTCTGCATTTTCTAGTAAATCAATGATGTTTATATGCTCCTGAATTTTGTTCATTTTTTTAATGCATTGTACTCATGGATTCTGCATATTTGTTAATTTCAATTTTATACAATGTAAATTTCATGTTTGATTTAAAAAAAATACAAATCTGACACTATCACAAAGAGCAGAGAAAAATCTACACAACATTTTCTTGTAAAATGAATGATTCAAAAGGTATGGCTGGATGAGCAGCTCAAAAAGTCATGTAACTAGAAAGAAGAAATTGTGTGTCAGTTGAGGATTTCCTCACAGGAACACATTGTAGTCAGGTCACAGTGAAACACATGTAAGATTTCACACTAATGATTTATTGGGCAATGCCAGTGTGAGTTGCAAGTTTGTACAATGGATTCACAAGAATTGTTGCAGGTCGTATGTTCAAGACATCCACTCTGTGATCCCCCCTAGAAAAATTGAGGTCGGCACTCGCCCCCCCCCCCGGCGCCCGATTACCGTTGATGCATCTGATCACTTATCAATACAATTTTCATGTACAGTACATGTAGCCTACCTCTCATGAGCATGCAACCTCCGATATGCAATCAACCTGTCCTGTGTCTGAGCGACCATAACAGAACCGGTCTTCCTGTAACCTGAAAAGAGAAATCAGATAATTTAGACCGGCACGGTGCCAAATGGCATGGAAGAGGGAGGGGGAGGGAGGGCGGTGTTAAGGACGGTAACACCCTATTGTTTTACAAAGTCATGGGTTAATGTTTGTTTGTTTTTACTGTTTTTTAAATATCTTCACCTCTAATATTTTTACTGTTTTGCCATGAATAGGAAATTTAGCATTTTCGCACGCTCGTTGGCCTGGAAAATTTTTAGTTGGACCAGCCAACCACCACCACCCGCCCCCTTACATTATGGGTTTTTGTTCACTATTTTGCCGGGAAAAGTTTTTGGTCACCCAGATTATTTCCAAAGAATTTCGCCACCTAACAAGTGTGACCTCCTGACCTTGCCATTTCCTCCCATAGACTGCTGTGTGATACATGTAGGTCTAAACTACTTCATAGTCCACCCGAGCAATAAGTCAGGGGGATGTTTATTTATGTACACCATGCCAGCTGCAGCATAACTTTCCAAACTGTTGTATTCTAGGATGTTTACTTGTCCATTTAAGCCTTGCTATGTAGCTAAGAATCCTCAGATATCAAAGTTTGACATTTTTTATTTTCAAATTGAAGTTTCACAAAGTGTCTTGTGTCTTTACAGATAATAACGACAATGACAGGTTCAAGGTAGGATGGCATTTACAAATTTCAAAATTCCATGTAGATGTTTGGTGTACCTCATATAGCACAACCAGATGAAACGAAAAAGTTTAAATCAGTCAACAAATGAAGAACCATTTTAATGATTTTGGAAACGTGCATAAACTAGCATATTTCATGAGTTTCAAAATTCTGTGTAACAGTTTTGAATCCCCCACCTAGTGATATCATATAAAGCAAAGAGATTTGAAATTGGACACAAAATAATGAAGAAGAAGTTTTGAAATTGCGAACGGATGCCGGACGCCAGAAGCCATGCCACAGCATAAGCTCATCTGGCCCAATCTGGCCTGAATGGGCCGGATGAGCTAAAAACAAAAAGAAGAAAAGAACGATATCAAAGTCAAGTCTCTTCACCTGTGTCTATGCCAGTCTCCTCCTTTAGCTCTTCATACAGCTGTGCACTCCAGCGGGCAATTTGACTAATCATGGGATGGCCCCGTGCTATTCCCACTAGCCCCACAGAATGCCATGTGGTCCCACATGTCAGGCTGCAAGCGAACACAAAAGAAGAGAAACGGATGTATTGTTTTGAAATACACAAAATATATAAAACTAGAAAGATCACTGAAGGATATTGATACCCTGCGCTATCAGGATTCAGGACCCTGATTTATCACCATAATATGTTGTTACCATGGCAACACAGTTTCTGACACATTTGAAAAAAATGTGTCTTGCACATCTTCACCCCAAAACCAATGTACATGTATGAGGACTATGAGCCAAATTTTTGTGAGCATTGCTTGAGGAAGTAGTTTCATCTGCAATATTTTCCTGTTGTATTAATTTAATACCACTACCATTGCAATGCAGTTTCTGACTATTAACCCGTTAAGACTAGACATGATATATCTCGATTCAGGGTCTATGGGAAATGCGTGTTTAAGCAAAATTAAATAGTTTTCAATGATTTAAAGAAAGGTGTCTTGTACATCTTCACCCCAAGACCAATGTGTGCACCATATTTCATGAGCAGTGCTTTAACCACAGCAGTTCCACTGCGCGCAGTCGATGAGTATGCCTCTGCAGTACGCACTTCCTTCCAACTAAATCTAAATTAAAAAACCTCATGCATGCATAGACACATGTAGCATGTACTCAATCTGATCAGAAATTCTTTAATGGTAACGGTACCAAATCAGACATGTACAACTTACAAGGCCTTGTGACACTGAAATCCAATCAGCCCCTATAAGTTATCAAGGTAAAAAGCCTAAATCATATGAGGCCTCATGACCTTTGACCTTTGACCCTTCACCTCCAAAACCTAATCAGTTCATTAGTGCCTTGAACTACACACTAGTTCCATAATTTACAACTTTTTTATGTTTTGTTTTCGTACATGTGTGTCTTAGTGCTGTGACCATATAAACGCTATTTGTTAAAACACATAAAAAGCTTAGAGTATAGTAATTTATAAATAATAAGGCTGGACTTACTTGATATGAATTGGACAACGTTTCGTCTACTCCTGTAGACTTTATCAAGTGAAGTATTTTGAAATGCTGCTTTGCCTAGTGTCGCGACTCATCTCGGCGTTTGTAACGCGCATTCCTGGTTGCGCACTTGTTGCAATGATGTACGCATTTTAGCGCTCTGTCCCAGACGTGTGACAGGTCAAATCGAAGACCACCCTTTTTGCTGAGTGAAGGGGACTTGACACTTTCCGAACGCCGAGATGCGTCGCAACACTAGGCAACACAGCATTTCAAAATACTTCACTTGATAAAGTCTACAGGAGTAGACGAAATGTTGTCCAATTCATCTCAAGTACATGTAAGTCCAGCCTTATTATTTATAATTATACTCTAAGTTATGCGACTGGATGACTAAAAACATTCATAACACATTGAAAGCTGTTAATCATACAGAAAATAGCCTTAACACTAACTCATATTTCGATAAAGTCTTCCCAGAGTAGCAACGAAAGTTTTGATCGTTTTCATTTCAATATCCCAAAGAAATCAAATGTTACCATAGCTCCAAATTACATAATTCAGTGCTTTACAATTCATCAGCATGTCAATCATTTGTGCAGTAATGGAGGACAATATCATCGGCTGACTGGAAAAAAGGGGTTGACGTCCATATGTTGTTATGGACACTCATGGATACTTTTTCCAGTCAGCCGACGATGAGTGGCTTTTGTTAAATTTTTCTGAAAGAATACCTGCACCTTTACATTCTGCTGTTCATCTGGTGATACTTCAATATTATGACATACTGTAACCTACACAAAACCACATATCTACCTGTACTTTTGATCAAATCAATTATTGCATATCCTATTGTCAATCAAATCTGCATATCTGAAATGGAGATATTGGATTCTTAACCTTGAAATGAAAAAAAATTGGTATGCCACAATAAGTCTTTGCAGCAATATGCCATACATTATCATCGGATCATGACATTACATACGCAAACAACAAAAGTAACGACCCCCTTTTTAAACTACCATAACTTTTTAACGAAATAAGTTTTAGCAACATAATTTGGCAGGAACATTTCTACTTTCATATATACCTCGGTGTGAAAATAAGGTTGATCTGTCAAACCATGGATGAGTGAGCATACTTTAAAGGCAAAAATGTCACTTTTCAAAAGTCACAAGTCATCTCTTATGCCAAAATAATGGTAAATACGAGGGGGGGGGGGGGGTTGGCTTTATTTATAAAGTATGCTCACTGAACCATGACGTAGTTACAACCTCTTATGATCGTACAACATGTAAAGATACATTTTGCTGAAAATATCCAAATTCAATTTTTTCAATAAACTTAACTCATTCAATACTAGAGCCTGTCCAGAGTAAAATAATCACTACAAAATTGCTTTCTCATAAAATCAGCAACATACTGGATTAGTCTATTATATATAAAGGGTAATGGGTATTGAATGATGTGTCAAACATTAGCCTAATTTATTGGTGAAATTTTTAAGATCTTATTTTTCTTGTGAAATTTAAGACTAAAAATAATTTTTGTTTGAATAACTTTCACTTTTAAATGACATAAAAAAGAAAAACATGTCCGTAAAATATATTTCTCAATTAGTTCAATACATCACCCACTAACAAAGTGGAACAACCCAAAGCTTCATCATAACAACAGTTGCCAATTTGATAAGTTTATGAATATTCTAGTCAAATCTCATTTAAATATTCATAAGAAAATGAATATTCATTATGACATTGTAGCACCCAGTTCATTGAATAGCTGATATTTTTCTCTACTTTAGCATATTCTTATTCATTAGATGGGGTAAATACAGCCACATTCCACGATAAAAAGGCAAATCACAAATATGTGGTCCCAGTACTGAATGGGTTAATGGATTTGACACTTTCAAAATTGAGGAAGGATGGAATTTTTTAAATTGAGCTCACTGAAGCATAAAATATGCGAAAAGAGCCAAAAGAAATGTAAGGGAGTCAAATGATCTAGTTCATTAACATAAATAGCACTTAATCATTCAACTGAAACAGAATTTGTCAAAATCCTGCATCACAAATCCCTCACAATGATCCTTGTGACTTTTGAAAAGTGATATTTTTACCTTTAATACGTGCTCACTCATGCATGACTTGACGGATCAATCACATTTTCACACAGAAGTTAGTCAATCAGTGCAGAAAAACCCTTGCTATTTTTTATTTTTTTGCTCAAAACTACTTCTTTCAAAAGTTATCATGGTACTTTGAAAAAGGGGGTAGGTAGTTACTTCTTTTGTTGTGTTTATCATGCTTTAACTTTCAAGGTTAAGATTCAATTTTTTAACATTCAAAAAGTACATACATACAGTAGTTTAATTTCTCATTTAGGAAAACATATATGATTACTGGTAGACACCGATATCATCAAATTTTAGGTATCATTTTGACCCGACATTGAAAGTGCGCTGACCTTTCATATTTTGGGTTGTGGGCTTTGTGGCGCCCTCATTTGAGATTGGATGCATAACAAAATATACATTTTTGGAATCCTTTTAAGTAGATGAGTAATTTGATATGCACGTTGACACAATTTAGACAACTTTGATTTTTTACCCCTGTGTGAACTATAATCCACCCCTACTCAAAATGCCCAGACGTTCAAACCGGCCAGCCCAAGTCCAAAATGTTCAAAATCCATTAGGGAACCTGAATCCACTTTCAAACCTTTGTTCCCAGATTTTGGTCATGAGACCTACAAGCTGGTCCTCTACTATATGACATAAAATGTGAGAATGTTGATGCTCTCATAAATTACAAATATTTCTGTGTGGTCAATTAATTCTACAATAGTGTCAAGAAAGGATCTCTACTCATATTTTCCATTGAAGGCATCATAACAATGATTCCAGTTTGAAAAAATCTGAGCTACACAATTTCCTCATGCTGCTGGTATCTCTGGTAAGGTCTAAAGATAAAGCCCTGAAAAAATTGCAGTTCAAAGCGATCACTATGTGCTTTTAAAAAGTGATAATCAGTGAGAGATCCTTTGAGTTTTCCCCCATAGACTGCTGTCTTGCAGAATTTTTGTCAGCTGACAATAATTTATGTGCCGATTTTTATCTGTACAGATTTTACAAGTGAAAGCATAACTGTCTGGTGTTTTGAGTTCTAGGATGTGTATTTGTCCATTCAAACACTGCCAGATATGTCACATAGCAAAGTTTGACCTTTTTTTTGAAATGGGGCTTCTACAATGATAGTGTCTTTACTTGTGAAATTGCTAAATGGCAAAAGCTAAAGAAAATGAGAGGTCAGCAAAAACAACACTTGAAACCAAAACCAGGGAGAAAGAGGTCAAAATCATAACAAAGCCTAGAGAAATCTGGTCTCGAAACCAACAGTATTGATGGCTTACACAACTAATCGGAAATATGTCTACAGTGTCTGTCCATCTGCTGGCCAATTATGCGCTTTATGACTGGTATTCAGATACCATATTTATGTACAAAGCTGACTGTCGGCTATTTACAGTATCACAGGGCTGGTCAACGGTCAAGTAACACCAGAACTCCTTCCTGCCATGAACAATCAAGCAGTGGACTCAACTGGCGCAGGAAGCAATCGAGGCCAGTTCCGTAGACATGTTTGTGTCATGGGCCTTGAGACAAGAGTAACCCAGCTTGAACCTTTTTTTTTTTAAAGGGGGGAACATATGGAAACAACTCACAAACCAAACGAAACAGAAGTAAAAAGAAAATCTTCATTGCACAATGTCAACCTCCCTGCCAAAAGTGACATAGCCTAATAATCAACAGGTTGATTGCGGTCACTCACCAGGAAAAAGAAGAAGGGCAATTCCATGATTAGTTATGTTACACTTTATGACAAACTTCACTCAACATTTGGCTCTTACATGAATATGCTTCGATATTATTTTTCTGTTTTGGTACTGTCAGTTCTCTAAACTGGCATGTACATCACAGCATCAAACAAAATCATGAGACATGTTTCAGTGGGTAATAACAAGAACTTTAATTATGGTTAGTTATGTTACAAAAAGAGGACATGGAAAAAAACGACAAGTCTTTGTCCTCAAAGTTTCCCCAACCTGTTTTCATCTGAAACAAACTGTGGTATTCATGCTATTTCTGGTGTCTTGATAAGTCATTTGATATATAACTTATTGATAAAAATCTTTTCATTTTAACGATATCATCAAAAACATGTTAGTTACGTTAACATTTTGTCCATCCACACAAATTTTGTGTTTATTCATGATCTTTTAAGATTATAGTATGCATATGTGGGACTTTATTACTTCAAAACAATGAGAAGAGGTCTATGTGCCCATAGGCGCAAAAAAACTGGCCAGAATTGAAATGATAATTTTCATAAAACTTGAGATTTAGTCACACTACTCCCACACGTCGGTATTTCATGTATGGTTCTAGGCTCTCCGAGAGGTGCTGTTGAAGACGATAAAAATTTAGAGTAGAAATTTGATGTCCCCATTGTTTCTCATGGATTCATACCCATTCAAAAACATTAAAAAATGTAGTACTGATTCCAGATAGAGCAATGTTATTTTAATTTGTGCGTTCGTTCCAATAAATTCAACGGAACTTGCCCCGAAGATGATAACAGTCCTAATGACTTCATGAAATTACCTATAATTTGTTTTCAGAAACAGCTCTAGGAGTACTCCTGGAAAATAACTCCCCTGAAGGATGGCTCCACCGCAAGACAACTCCCCCTAACGACAACTCACCTGAACGACAACTCCCCCGAAGGACAACTCCCCTGAGGACAACTCCCCTGAGGACAACTCCCATGGAGGATAACTCCCCTGAGGCATCCAGTTGACCTTAGGGTTGTCATCCAGGGAGGTTGCCCTTGGTTGGACTGGACCTCTGGGGAGCCGTCCTCCGGAGGAGTGGTTCTCCTGGGGAGTGGTCCTCTGGGGGAGTTGTCCGCCTGGGGAGCTGTCCCCCAGGGGAGTTGTCTTCCAGGGAGGGTTGTCCTCTGGGTGACTTGTTTGGTGGAAGTCATCCCCAGGGTAGTTGCCCTGATATGTAAACAAAACACAGAATTTTACTTACCGGCCCTGCTCAAGGAGTAAGACATCAGTCCAACCCAATTTGGCGAGGTGATAGGCAACGGACGTCCCGGCAATTCCACCTCCGCAAATGACCACTTTGGCCTCCTGAGGAAAGTCCCCTCTGGTCGGTGGGGCTGTGCTTTCTAGACGACACGCTGATGGGTGAAACAAGCGACGGCCCACACTCCACAGTGGCATGCATCCATGCTGTTGAGAACAGCACCGGTGAAGAATAGTCTGCATAATACTGCAAGATGACAACAGACAAATATTGACTCATGAAACACTTCAAATGTTAAAACTTGTCAACTGGACTTACTTTGTTTACAGGGTTGGCATATTTCCCGGTCAGAATCTTATTTCCCATCTAATTGTCCGGGAAATATAAATTTCTCCCATTGACTTTGTACAGGAGAAGGCAATTTTATATCAGACGGTGTCCGGGAAATATGACAAAAAGTGGGAAATATGCCAACCCTGTTTGTTTATGAGATGCGACGTTTCACGTCCTATCCGGGACGCTTCATCAGGCCGACTGATCTTTGGCGGCCATTGGTTGATGACCCGTGATGGGGTCGAAGAATTTCGGAAAACGTCGCGGAATCTTCCGAACTGCCGAGTTGTAGGCCTCGGCTAAGTTGTGCCGAACTCAGCAGTTCGGAAGATTCCCCGACGTTTTCCGAAATTCTTCGACCCCATCATGGGTCATCAACCAATTGCCGCCGAAGATCAGTCGGCCTGATGAAGCGTCCCGGATAGGACGTGAATCGTCGCATCTCATAAACAAAGTAAGTCCAGTTGACAAGTTTTAACGTTTGAAGTGTATTATCTACTACCTGGATGAGTGAGAATATACATAGACATTGACTCATGAAGACAAAATCTAGATGGCATTTCCGTTTGTGGGAGATGAACGTAACAGACAGGCATTCGCTTACCTTTGCAAATGCAATTTAATAAATCATTTGCTTAAATTGAAGCTCATTAACATAATTGGCCAATTTCTATGTAGTTGGGCTTAGGTGCCCATGGACCGAGATCCATAAAAAACAATACATACAAGACCATATTGTCAGCATGAACATTGCAAAGTGACATAACCTGCAAAAAAATCTATGTCCCTATAGATACATGTGCAAAATTAAGTGTTTTGGGTACTCTTTTTGTTGTCTGCTCATTATTCTTCAACAGACATTCAATCAGAGAATCCATATTGAGATAAATTATAGTACATACCGGTACATGTACATATACGTGTTTCCAAGCATTCTCAATATTTACTTTATTTAATGACATTACTAGTGCACTTAATTGTAAAGTACACTGACCAGTTAAGTGGTTACACATACATATCTGCACGTTTTTAATAGTATGCCTGTGCACATCCAACCTTGGGTCCACCCACTCATCTCAAACTTTGTTCAGCGTACAAAGTTCAAGATGACCACTTATTGGTAAAATTTAATCAAAGAATAACAAGTCACTGGTGGCAATTGGACTCTTGCTGATTCTAGTTCTGCCGACTACTTTAGCTAGTACTCATAGTGTATCAGTTTTCTTCAATCTGTGACAATCATTGAAAATTCTGGCCCCATCGGTTTAGAGTCTATAATCATCATACCCTTTTCAAAATTAGATCCAAGTTTGAAAATCTCTTAATTTCAGTCAGTGTTGAAGATTAAGGGTAAATGATATGATTCGGGGGCAGTCCTCAACTTGGGGTAAAAAAAACTATTCTAGAATCAAGCAAGCTACGCTATGCAATGCAAGGATTTGACTGTGAAAATTCTGTAGTCAAAAGTCTAGTTTTAAAAGAACTACCGTCAATTATAAATACATGTATGCCTTGTGACAGACAATTTGTTGCGTAGCTTTTCTAGCTTGGGGCATGATAGAAATTTGATACAATTTACTGGTACGGTGAATAACAAGGTGAATTTTCAGGTCACAACTCTTTACATTTCTTTGTGTTTAGACGCTAATATAGTGAGGAACAAGAATCTGATATACATGTAGTCTAACAAAGTAATTGTCATGGATTTTAGGCAGGGTTGGGCGGGAAATACAAAAGGTGGGAAATACCGGCGGTAATTACCGGTAAATACCGTACGGGAAATAAGAGGCCGTCTGATAAATATGACAAAAAGCGGGAAATAAGATTATAAAGTCAATTTTGACAACTTTTTCTTCATTTTGATGAGAAGATATTGCTTGAGAATTGTCTAAATAGCTAAACTGCTTTAAATATTCACTTATTTTTTATTAAATGTACCTCTACAAGGATCATATTTAATTTTAATGCATTTTGAAATGTTATATTCACTCCCTGTTAATAGCTTGGTTATCAACCAGGACCACGCAAGAAATTTCCTCAATGTCAATTATCTGCATTGTTCCTTTTTCTTTTCTTTGGGACATTTTTCCAGACTGTAATATCTACTGATCAAAAAAGACACTCTTTTATTACAAGTAACTTGTAATGTACATGTAGTCTATTGTCTGTACACTGGAAGGAATTGAATAGAACTGCCAATTGTAATATTCATAGTGGACTGATATTTTGATTATGAATTTGTCTTGATGAAAAAACTACAGAAATTTCCAAGATGCTTGGTCGTAACAAGAAGAGTACAAACGATTGCCATCCTAGACATCAATGCAATTAAATTGTTCAATTAGCAAAATTATAGAGCATACGTATTACAGGGTAGCTCGTCATGTTATAATAAATTCACTAAGGAAATTCTTTGTTACTGAAGGCTCAAAACCACTAAAAATGTACAATTCAGGTTTCGGAATTTTGAAAAAATAAAGTTTTCTAAAAATCATTCTGACAATGAAAAAATGAAAGAAGAGACATTGAATTTTAACTCAAAGAATTATGGGCAACGAATGTTGCGAACTTTTTATTTCCTGATATTTGAAGTTGAACATGGAAATTTTACCTCTGTAACTTACGTTACTGTGCTTATTTTTCACTGACCATATTCATTCTTTGAAGAGATGGACAATGCAAATATCCTTCCATTATCGGATACTTTCAAAGATCTGACAATTCTAATTTCAAAGTATCTGACTTTACTTTCTTTCATTTTGATGAGTTACTGCTACCGTGAATTATGGTATTGATAATTGTGATCCAGTTTGTAAACTATGCAAGTTAGATTGTTCTTTGTATTATTCTCATTCTATCACATATAACTTTCACATAACTACCAAAAGTTATTATGATAGATGGATTTGTCAAACACATATTCTAAAACAATCTCTATCATCAATTGACAAATGGAGAAGCGACTCTTCAAAACTTGGTAACGTATGTTACGCATATGAGTCACGTATGTTACAAATATTAATCACTAAAAAGAAGAGTGATTTTTAAGAGCTTTTCTAAATATCAAGAATACCAACATTGTAAGACTGCGTCTATATAAGTATACATCATTATATCTGGCTTAAACTTGAGAAAATGTGAAGGATATCACGCGAGCCTGTGAATTTTATGAGAACATCAGTACAGTGTTATATATACATGTATATGTACGCATGAATATCACGAGTTTCATTAAAACAAATACCAAGAAATGGGTACGTCTTTCAACAACAATAATGCATGGTTTGCATAATAGTCACAACATAAAGAATTGTGAATTATCAGAAGGGCAACCATAGTCAATGGTAACGTATGTTTCGAAAATGAAGCATTCGAAAGTGGATACGTAAATACACATTTTCTCACGACTTTTGGGTTGAGAGTAAAACTTATGGACAACACCCTGTTATAAATGCAATAATGATAAACACACAAAGGCATACCTGTCGTACTTTGCAAACATTTTTTTCAGACAGAGACCATATGGAAAGGTTAAAGGGACAAATTGCAACCACAAGTTGTGTCCATTAGAACCAAATTACATCGTGTAAAAAACAACAACTGTAAATTCACAAATTCGTTTTTTTTTTTTTTTTTGCAAAAGGCAACTTTCTATTATTTGTGAAGACCCTTTTAGGTAAATACACATTTTCTCACGACTTTTGGGCTGAGAGTAAAACTATTGTATGACACACTGTTCAATAAATGCAACAATGATACACATGGCGTCAATCCTCGCAAAAAATATATTCATGTGGTAGACACCTGGATGCAACAATAGGGTGCCCCCCCCCCAACATGAATAGAATTCCTGCGAGGATTGACACCCATTATGAAAACACATGGGGCAGTTTACATAATAACGCGTACCTGGTCTACTTTGCTAGCATTTTTTTTGTTTCTGAAAAAGGCAAATGTAATTTTGCATGTTACACTTTGGAAGAATATAATATGTGCACAATCCAGTATTTTTATTGCAAACGCTAAACAAATGTACAAAACAACAATTAAGTTAAATCATACAACTGTATGCTTCATTTAGTCCAAGTTTTTCCGTGAGAAGAAAAGTTCAGTTACATATCTAGTTTGCTCAAACGCTTTGCTTCGAAGATCATGTGCTCCTTTTCAATTGTAGTGGCTTGCTCACGTGAAATACAAAACAGTCTTTTTGATAGACGCCGTGGAGCTTCGATGTGACAAAGTACCTGGTCACGTGCCACCCATATTTTATCTTCTCTGACAGGCCATTTGAACGTGTTTTCTTTCACCTTCCCACTCCCTGTGGCCATAAAGCTGATGTGAACATCTTCGTCATCTGCTTCAAGAACTTGACCCACATACCAGTCCTCATCGTACATAGCCGCGACCCAGTCTTCCATCTGATATACTGGCTTCACACTTTGGTCAGAGGACGCTGGAACTGTATCATCACTTTGTTTGTTGATAGATTTTTTCGCGGTGCTGCATCTTGCTTGGGCAAGATCGTGTTTCATCCAACCATCGCACGCGGATGATGTTGCATCTAGGTGAGAATGCACACAATTATCGCAGTAACATGATAGTTCACGAGTTAAAATCTTGTGGTCATCTACTCCAACTACTGCGTGTAGTTTCATCGTACCTGCGATTGGCTTTACCGAAGACCATTTCTGACTGATTTCCTTAGAGGCCAAAGCACATTCGTTTTTGCTCACAAAACAGTAAGTGATGTTGCTGTCTTCCCTTTCTTGCGAAGCCCAGGCGTAAAAATCGTTGGCGTCCTGTATTACCGCGGATTCTCTCTTCACAGCGTCATCTGCGAGCCTTTTTACAGTTCCTCCAATGCCGTCGCACGGCCCTTTGCCGTGCCCGGCTTCAAAGTAATTCCAGGAAGCGAAAACACCGAACAACTTGTGGTGGTCAGACACAATGGAAAAGATAGTTTTGTTTCTGTATTGTGCGGTCGGGCTGTCCGTCCAGTAATGGATCCTTTTCAGGTATGGTATTACCTTCTTTACCCTGGGTATGAGGTCCTTGATGATAGCAAGTATCGTGTTGGCGTTGTGACCCTTGTCATCTGAGACAGTAACAAAACTGTGGTGCTTCAAAGAGCCTTCGTCATCCCGGTAGTACATTACCATGGGATGGAGAGTAACACCCTCCTGGTTCCAGTACCCCGACTGGACTTCTTCCAATGGTACGCATACATAGTTTTCGGCGAAGTCCATTTGAATGAGACACTCGTCCTTCCTCAGTTTTTCTTTACAATTCCTTATTGCTTCATATTGCGCTTTTACGCGTTCAACATGTTGACGAAATTCGATACTTTCTGCTTGGAAGCACTCGGCAAACTCCACCCCTTTCAAAACAACTGGTTTCAGTTTTGTCTGTTTTTTACCTTGGTCTGTTGATACACGCTTCCACTCGTCAAACTTCACTTCTGTCTCTTTCGCAAGTTTTTCTGTCATCGCCTTGACCGCCGCATCGTCATTCAACTTTATGAACTCATCTGGATTGGTGTTTGTCACGTGGCCAAGCTGCTTCAAAGCTTTTAACTTGAGAGCAAAGTTCTGATGCTTCTGACACAGACTGGTGTTTCTCGCAGCATATTGTACGAGCTTAATGTGGGGTTGGGAACGGCGGATCCTCTGAAAGGCGGACAAGGAGACATGCCGTTTGTCTACATTTTCTGATTTGTACTTAACGTACAAATTACCTACGTAGTCGCTCAACAGTCTGATCTGTTTTTTCACTTCTCCTGACTTGGTGGCGTCATGTTTTCCTGGCATGACACGCGAATTGTCATCCCGTGTTAGAAAGTTGATCACGTCATCATGAAGGGTGCGCCATGACTGACGAACTTGGCGTTTCATTAGGGTCGCTGTCACGTTTTTAGAATGACTTCGTGAAAGATTTCTCCTTTCCAACCCAGTTTGGAAACTAGCGTATCGTACGAGCCTATAGCGCTTTACCACTTTACCTGATATGATCTGATTCAGAACACTTTTTTCGTTAGTTTTTCTGTTAGACTGTGACGTTGCCCGAATTTCATCGAGAACAGCGTTTGTGAAGGTAAGTTTCTTTTTGATCGTGTTCGGGACAGACCTAGGCGAAACACCAACTTTTCGCAGTTCTGACATTGTTTTTGAGCGTGGAGTTTGTCGGTTACAAAGTGCAGGTGTTGAAACTAGTTTCTTTGAAACCCTTTCATACCGCTTACTTATTCTTTTATTTTCTCTTTTCGCGGCTTGTAATTTCAGCTGTAATTGTTCGATCCGCCTGTGTGCCTTACTTATGGCTTTGGATGTCCTTTTTCTTGCTGCGATCCTTTTTTTAAACTGAAATCTGACACGCAATGGTGATTGAACAGAGCTTGGGCCAGCAACAGACGACACGTCCGAAATGGCAGAGTCATCGTCATCTCTAGAAGCTGGTGCGTCAACCAAGTCGACGTTATCACCTTCATTCAGCCTGTCCAGAGTTCGGTTTAAATCTTCTTTTACTTTCTTGACGAAGGCTCTGTGTTTTGTAACTCTTTTATTCACATTTTTTCTGCGCTCTTGTTTTTCCTTGCTCTTAAGTTTTGCCACAGGAACGTAATACTTTTTTACACGTTGTCTCTCGGATTTAAGGAAGGCTTCTTCTCCAATCTTTTCCTTTTTTCGTCTCCGGTAATCGGCTTGAATCTCGGCTCTTGATTTCCCCATTTTGACCTTTTGGATCTAAAGAGTAAACATACAATTCCCGTGTCAGTGAAATCAGAAAACTCACATTCCCAATTGGTAATATGAAACACTTACATAATACGTAACCTACGTTACCTCAATTCACGGGGAATCAAGAGTCACATAATTAATTTGAAAGATTACAATTGCTATAACTTTGAAGTAAATAGATCGATAATTGAAATGAAAACATAATTCGCATCATTAATATAATCTTTAACATACAAATTTAGGATTGATTTAGAGTCATTGAAACCTACGTTACCACTGTATTCAGGGCAACATTGCCATTATTTAACCCCCAAAAGAATGCTCAGTACAAGCCTAAAATTGTAATATGTACTTCCTTCTGTTTATTTATGGATAGTAGTCATATTCAGGATAAACCTTTGGCGCTAAGTACGACGGTACAAATGCCGATATAAAATTGAAACCTACGTTACATGAAGTGAAACCTACGTTACGGTATTGACCATGTGTATAATACCCTACAGTTGCATTAATATCTAAGGAAGATGTAAACTTTTCATTCTTCTCGATAACACAAACATCGAAGTATTTGCTTATTATCAAAAAGTACCAACATTTGAATGCTAAATGCTAAAACATGATATTGAAAACATACCATACCTTTCGCTCAGATCTTAGAAAGTTCTCGTGCACTCTGTTCACGACGTGTCATCTTTGCAATGCGCCATCTTGTCACTTTGACTGTTTCTAAGCAACTATGACGCGAGATGGCGCTAGATAGCACAGGTTAGCGATGACTGGTTGCAACGTTAGTGATTTTAATCAATATTATTTTTCAGGCGGTAACGTATGTTTCGGTAACGCAGGTTACATCTGACCTTCGATGTGATTCTCTCACACGATTACAAATGACTCATGAAACAAAAATTCAGTACAGAGGTAGGGGTACCAAATGCCTCTGTTTGGTAACTCCTTGTAACATTTTCATTCTTAACTTCCCATAACGGTGGTAACGTATGTTTCATTCCTTAACCATACGGTCTGAAACATGTTTGTGTATGAAGCTTTTACTCTTCATTGGATACCCAGATGGCATAACTAATGTTGACTGGCAGTATACGATATATTTTCTAAGTTTTTAGGATGGATAATGAACAAATCTAACACCAAGGAATTTTCGAACGGGGGAATATAAATCACGGTAACGTATGTTTCACATACCTTTGCGACAAATTTAATTTGTAAAATAATCAAATTGAATAGTTTTCAATTGTATT
>JZLH01S0459968.1:32126-46410 GCA_001188425.1 Eucidaris tribuloides | reverse complement strand
CGGCTGGTCGGATTGTGATGTAACTTAGGTGAAGTATGTATTATAAGGCACCAATAAAGTGATTAGATTTTGGAGCTGAAAGGTCAAAGGTCAAAGGTCGCAGGGCCTAAAATATGTCTGATTTGGGCTCGTTACCATGATAACTTGAGAACAGCCAGTCAGATTTTTATGTTACTTGGTTGAAGTATGTATTATGAGGCACCAATGAACTGATTAGATTTTAAGCTGAAAGGTCAAAGGTCAAAGGTCACCGGGCCTTAAATACATGTATGTCTGATTTGGGCTTGTTACCGCGATTACTTGAGAGCGGCTGGTCGGATTGTCATGTAACTTGGGTGAAGTATGTATTATGAGGCACCAATAAACTGATTAGATTTTGGAGCTGAAAGGTCAAAGGTTACCGTGCCTAGAATATGTCTGATTTGGGCTCATTACCGTTATAACTTGAGTACGACTTTTCCGATTTTGATGTAACTTGGGAGAAGTATCTAATATAAGGCACCAATTTACTGATTCGATTTTGGAGTTGAAAGGTCAGAGGTCAAAGGTCACAAGGCCACATGTCCGAATTTAGCTCATTGTCACGATAATTTAAGAACTGCTTAAATTGGATTTTACTGTAACTTGGTCAAGGGTCACATGGGCTTATGCTTCTTCATCTAATTGGTCTTGCTACCATGGTAACTTGAAGCTTTTCAAATTACATCAATTGGATGGGAGTGCGTACCCATCGACTGCGCGTAGTCGAACTGCTCTAGTTTTTGATGAACTTCATCTACATGTAATTGCTGGTGCTTGAAGCGGTTCCTTATAAGCGTTTATTTTTATGCATACGTCCCATTATTTCATACAGACTTCGATGAAAAAAACCTCAGTCAATTATCATGAACCATTAAAAAATGGAAATTTATAGAATTTATGTCACATGACATATGGGGAGCTGCTGGCATGTGACATCACAAAATTACGTCCCATTATTTCATACAGGCTTCGATGAAAAAAACAAGTCAATTATCATGAACCATTAAAAAATGGAAATTTATAATATAGAATTTATGTCACATGACATATGGGGAGCTGCTGGCATGTGACATCACAAAATTAAAATTGTGAACATAACTCTGTTATTCTTCAGTGTATTTTTGCCAAACTTTAATATGTTTCTCTCATTTTTCTGCTTATCATTAAAACCAACTTGACATCAGGGTGAACTTTACCTTTAAATCAGTTCATCACCATGATGCACCCCAGTGCCAACATTGATATATATCCACCCTGGAGTTCTTGAGATTTTGCAGCCGAAGTAGAAAAAGCATAATTGGACTTTGACCATAAGTGGATCTTGCCCAAAATTTAATCAGATTATTTTCTCCTTATGGTGCAGCCCTGTCCTAATTTTGTTAAAAATCCACCCACAGGTTTTGAGATTACGTGTTAAGAAGGAAGACAAAATTTGCTTGACCTTTGACCTCATCAGGGATGGATCTTGCCCCCAATCTAGTTGGGTCATCTCAGTCATGGTGCACCCCATGAAAAATAACACCCAGAGATTCTTTACATTTTGCATTACCAAGGAATAATATATTTAGACAAGTTCATCGACCTTTGATCTTTGGCAGATCTTGTTCAAAATCTATTAAGTACTTCATCTGCTCATGGTGCACTTCAGGCCAAGTATGATAAAAATCCATCCAGGAGTTCTTGAGATTTTGTGTTCAGGAGATCCCAATACTCACGGTAATTATTTGTAGGGATATTATCATTCAGGAGATTCATTATGTTTCTTTCCAAAATGTGATATCTACAAAGGTTGAGAATTCAAATCAATATTTTGAAGAATCTAAATTTAGAATTGCTTCGAAGGGTGGTTTTGAGATGTCATAATGTACGGTAGGCCTACATGTGTCTTCTGCTGCAATAACTCCACATTAGAGAAAATGCAAATTTGTGAAGTTGGAACCCATCTTTTTCTATCTTTTGTCCAACATGATTTTGAAACAAACAAAAATTGATTTATTGCTATTTGGAGACAAAGTCATTTTTATATCCTTAAATTGTCATGTTTCTAATGTGAAATTTATTGTTAAAACTGGAAGTGCCAGATTGTGAGCATGGTGATGATGGATTTGTGCAAAAAAAAATGATGAAACATGGATTCATCATGCCTCACATTTTGGAAATATAAGCTCTTCATTTGCAGATAATAGAAATGATTCATAATTTAGATCGAGTGCTGATAGATAAATAAATCATCAGAGAAACACAGCCAATAATGTTCATGTGTGAACTGTATCATCCCCATGGCAAGCATGAAAGTTGCCTCAATTTCGTCAATTTTTCTTGGTGGTGGCATGGTGAAATAATCTTCAAGAAAATTGTTAAAATACAGGAAATTACTATGCTGCTGAAAAATTGCATTGTGTTACTAAGTGTATTTTACACCCATCCATCTGATGCAAAAAAGGGGGTATATTTCCTTGGACATCCCACCAGTTCTTCAGTGATGGACATGCATGCACAAAACCGATATAAGAATGTAACCTCTGTGGCATGCTCTTTACGTTCCACATGTATGTCAGTAACTGCATGCACATGCACAACAGCCTGCATTCATGCAAATGGGCTGTCACACTTTGCGTGGGGGCTGTCGCACCGATAGAACTAATAGTATGGGGTTGTAAAGAGCCGAAGATGCTATGTCTATAGTTACAAATGGCAAAACATATGCCCCTCTTCATATCAAGGATACCCTCAATTGTTATCCACAGCACACTACGGCAAAATCATACCCACAGCTCTACTGAAGTCAATGCTTGATTAAGCATGTATGGGCACGCATGCCCGTCAACCAGGCAAAAGTCACATGAAAGTAGCCATTAAGAGGTACCTGCAGGTGAATGATCAGTAAGTCAACTTTGCAGCAAAAAGTTAACAAAACAAGAAGAAAAGACAATTTAATGGGTTATGCAATGAGTCAGGTGCATGAGATGTCGGTGCTTTTGTGAGGCATGCTTGAAGCCCCCAAGTTAGACTTTAGCATAAAAAACAACACCCAAACCAAATAGGTCTATACGTTCATGCTTTTCCTTGAAATTGTTCATCATATTTTGTAATGCACCAATATGTTATACTTATGATTAGTGTGAACCAGGGCTGGATCGTGGCAGTCCATGTTTAAACCTGTTTATAACAGCCACCTGTCTACTAAGGCTACATTTGTTTGTTTCCCGTGTGTATGTAGCCTCTGTAGACAGGTTTCACTGTACAGTTTTAGATTTAAGAAAAAATTTGAATCGTTTCAAATTGTATCAAGTCAAATCTCTTTCCCATTTCAACAATTCGCTGGGGTTGATTTACCAAATAATGAGATCATTGATTAAAAAAAAACAAATTTAAATGAAATGAACTTGTTTTAAGTGTTTTTGTAAAAAAGAAAAAAAAATACCCAGTACCCATGGCACTGTGGTTTGCAGTATGTTTGACTAACCAGTATTTATAATTTGGAATATTTTTTACCTCCATGACACATTTTACTGAACTATTTTGCCATCTGCTAGAAGATGATTTTACTTATATAATTCTGTTAATTAACTTATGTTTCTATTTTCTGCAATTCAGGTTTAGGTCTGTGTGGACAAGGGACTGTGGGTGACAGATTTGTTTTCACATTTCCACAACATTACTACAGTATGTCTGCGTGTCGTTTACATATGATGAGCTGTTCTGGATTGGATGTGATTGTCAATGTCTCAGCACCTCTTGAAAACTACAATGACCACATAACGTTGAATGGAGCGAATGGCACAATCTACACCCTGCCCGACAATCTTTGTGTAACAGGAACAACACCCGAAACCAGCACACCGACCATCGTTGTTGAGGCACAATCATCAATAAGTCTCCATGCTGAAGGGGTTAATGAACAAGAAGCTTTCTCATCAGACGTGTTTGTAGTCTTTCCAGATTTCGAACTTGGAAGTAGCTATGTGGTGGCATCTTACATGCCTAAGGAATCCTTTGATATGTCTCAATTCACTGTCACCAGTCTCAGTGATAATACAGAAGTCACCATTATGTTCAGTCATAATTTTGATTATGACGATGGTAGTGGTAGTCTGACATATGGACCTGACCAGCCATGACATTGAATGATGTCAGAATATGAATCCATTCAGTTCCAGAGTTCATCAGACTTCACAGGGACTCGAGTGACATCAAGCAAACCAACAGCTGTCATATCTGGGAATACATGTAATATTGTATTGATGAGGGAAATCATGACTACTTTGTCGGAACACTACCTCTGTGACCTCGGTGGGGTCTAATTGTTTATTGCCCCTTCAAGGACCAACCAGTGGCTACATATTCAGAGTGATTGCTGCTTACAATGACACAACTGTTAATGTGGATGGAGAAGAAACATTGCTGCCAAGCAGGTGAATACTTGATAGGGATGTCAACTACGATTGTCACATTTGTAACATCAACCAATCTGTGATGGTTGTCCAGTACATTGAAATCCAACATATTGGGAACGTTAGTAGATCACACAGGTCGTCCATCTATGACTCTAGTCAATGCTGAGAATCAGTTTCCATCAGAGAAGGTAGTGTTTGGAGCAAGTGATTATGGTAAACTGTATGCCACAATAGTACTCTTATCAGGACCTTTGTCAGCCTTGTCTGTAGATGGTATGCCCGTCCCAAGTTCATGGGATGAACTGAGATCATCAGACCCTAGTATTGTTCAAGGTGAATTGGGCATGGACTCCCGGCATGTTGTGGAGAATTCAAATATTTCAGCTAAATTTGCAGTCTATGTTTATTCAACTGGATTTCATATAAGTCATGCATTTTCAGCAGCATTTTGTTTCCAGTGCTCCTGTAGTGGTAAGTTTGATTTTTATTTCAGCAGTAAAATGCCTTGCTTATTATTTCGTAGGTCAAATGCAGTAGTGTAGATGCACAAGTTGGAGGGTTAATGTTTGGCATTTAAGAATTGTAGGATTTAGAATGTGATAGGTACACTGTACAACCCTTAGTATTGTCATGTTCTAAGTTTTCACTTCTGTTATCTTGAAATCACAAATCTCAGACTTGTCCATTCACTTCAGGTTTCTAAAATTGAAATTTTTATTTTTTGTTGTTGTTGAAAAATTACAATTAAGTGCCATTTTCTTCCATTCTTGTATTCAACTCCCTGATTTTGTTGTATTTTATGCAAAGACCCGAGTTGCCTGTTTATTCTCCAGTTCAGGTGATGTAAGCTCATTATATTTAGAGGGAAAGTTAAGTGTATTTCTTTATTATTGTCTCACCTGTGTAGTAGAGTGAGGCATGCATCACTGTTTCTGGTGTCGACACTAGCTGCATTGGTGCATTGGTTGTCTTCCACAATCATGTAGAACAGTGGACTAGTTGATTCACTATTCCTCTGTAACGCTTTGATCTTAAAATGTTAAAATCATTTTATAATTGTTTCTGTGTTAGACAATTTATATCAATTCTAAGACAAATTATTGCTATGAACAATCTTTTTTAAGTTTGTAGT
This sequence comes from Eucidaris tribuloides, assembly GCA_001188425.1. Classification (NCBI taxonomy): domain Eukaryota; kingdom Metazoa; phylum Echinodermata; class Echinoidea; order Cidaroida; family Cidaridae; genus Eucidaris; species Eucidaris tribuloides. The sequence goes on along the minus strand of JZLH01S0459968.1, from coordinate 40,860 downwards.
AGGGTTGGCCGGTAAATACAGAGAAGTAAATATCGCCCTGCTATTTTTGACAAAAACGGGATATACCAGGAAATACTGGGAAATATTATAAAAAAGTTATTTGTTGAAGGATGGTAACTAAAGAAATGAAGAGATTGTTGGACATTAAGTGTGATTCAACACAAAATACAACCAAAAACTAACTTAACTGATGGTGGGGAGCTAGGGACTCATTCTGATACATGTAGGTGGGACAAATTTTCTATACAGCCAAATCAATAATAAAAGTAGGAAAATCTAAAAATTACCTTCTTTTATTTGAGAAACTTTTTAAAATCATTTCAGTCTGCAAATAGGCCTATACATGTAGGTGAATTGCTCCATATATTTAGAACACTTAAAATACATGTAGCATACCCAATAGACAGTTGTTGATTTTGTCCCTGTATATTCAGCAAGATGAGGGCCACACCCCACAAAAGGCTTATGTTACATGTACACAAAATGTAATACTTGAATTATGTACAGTGTAGTACTGTATGTATGTGCATTGTGCAGTGTGTGAAACAACACTGAATTAAGTTAATATCATGACTGAAAATTGAAAGAGGTTTCTAACAATATTTTCATCTGAAATTAATCAGTTCAAGGTAAATTTGTGTAAGAAGAGCTCAAAGGAAGGGTTTAATGACCTTCTACATGTAGGTTGACCTTAGACAACTTCAAGAGTACACTGCTAGGTATTGCCCATGTATTTCCCAGTATTTCCCAGGAAATTGCCATTCCTGGTGTGTAGTCATAAAATTTAGGTTTTAAAAGGTACATTTTTGTTTGCAGATTTAGTTCTGAATATTATAGAAACAATATTCATAGTGTTTGTGCTGCTTTGTATATTCATTCTTTCATGGTAGATTTCTCAACAAAATCCTATACTGTTATTTATGATCTCTTTCAACAGAGACATCCACACCTGCAGAACCATCTACCACCAAAGAGCCAACCACTACTCCAGAACCAACAACCACACCAGTACCATCAGGTATGCTGTGAACAAATGTATGTAATCAAAACCCCTTCCAAAGTAGACATGTGTTTGATTTCAAGCAAAATTATTGTGGACATTTTACCCTCTTCCGAAAGTGTGGAAACGCCGGGAAGTATTTAGGAATGATAAAGACAGTGAATGGAATATTTCAAGAATATGCAAATAAATTACGTTACTAATTTTGCATTCCATGTCTTGGCTGCACCCCAGTGGACACCAGGTGTTGGTGGATAGTGGATACAACCAGAATAGACTTTCTCCAAATGTAGCAACACCACTCCGCAATCATCCAAGTTTATTTCTGAAGAATTACAATATGATGTGAATTTAAATGACTTGAGTTGTGTTTCTATTTTTGTAGGTATAGTTTAGTTTCTCAACATTTTTGTTTCAAATACTGTTTAAGATGTCCCAGTGTATTTTTTCTACTTCAGCTGGGTAATCCTAAAGACGGGGACAGTATATTTTTCATTTATTGTAATCATGCATGTGGTAAACTAGGTCATTTTATTGTATATGATTATGGTGTTCATGTACCCATGTTCTTAAATTCTAATTACATAATATAACAGTTTCTATTACCCAGCAAAAACAACATAGAGAACAAAATAGAAATCAAGGATAGAAATAAAAAATTTAAAGGTGAAAGGTCATGGGACCATGTATACATCTCATTTCTATAGTAAAATTGTAAAAACAGAAGAAAAAAAAATACCCAGTACCCATGGCACTGTGGTTTACAGTATGTTTGACTGACCAGTATTTATAATTTGGAATGATATTTTTGACCTCCATGACACATTTTACCGAACTATTTTGCCATCTGCTAGAAGATGATTTTACTTATATAATTCTGTTAATTAAATGTTTCTATTTTCTGCAATTCAGGTTTAGGTCTGTGTGGACAAGGGACCGTGGGTGACAGATTTGTTTTCACATTTCCACAACATTACTACAGTGCATCTGCGTGTCGTTTACATATGATGAGCTGTTCTGGATTGGATGTGATTGTCAATGTCTCAGCACCTCTTGAAAATTACAATGACCACATAATGTTGAATGGAGCAAATGGCACAATCTACACCCTGCCCGACAATCTTTGTGTAACAGGAACAACACCCGAAACCAGCACACCAACCATTGTTGTTGAGGCACAATCATCCATAAGTCTCCATGCTGAAGGGGTTAACGAAGCAGAAGCTTTCTCATCGGACGTGTTTGTTGTCTTTCCAGATTTCGAACTTGGAAGTAGCTATGTGGTGGCATCTTATATGCCTAAGGAATCCTTTGATATGTCTCAATTCACTGTCACCAGTCTCAGTGATAATACAGAAGTCACCATTATGTTCAGTCATAATTTTGATTATGATGATGGTAGTGATAGCATGACATATGGACCTGACCAGCACTGACATTTGATTTGATGTCAGAATATGAATCCATTCAGTTCAAAGTCCCCTCACTTCACAGGAGCTTCGAGTGGACATTCAAGCAAAACCAACAGCTGTCATATTGGAATACGATGTAATGATTGTTGAATTGTATGATGGGAAATCATGACTACTTTGTTGGAACAAACTTACCCTCTTTGTATGACGGATGGGGTCTAATTTTGTATATTGCCCCCTTCAAGGGACCACCCAGTGGTACATATTCAGATGATTGCTGATATTACAATGACACAACTGTTAATGGGTGAATGGAGAAGAAACATTGCTGCGAGCAGGTGGAATCTTTGATAGGGGATTGTCAACAGTACGATGTGTCGAGCATTTGATAACATCAACCAATCGATTGTGATGGTTGTCCAGTACATTTGAAATCCAACATTATGTGGGAACTGTAGTAGATCACCACAGGTCCAGTCTATGACTCTAGTCAATGCTGAGAATCAGTTTCCATCAGAGAAGGTAGTGTTTGGAGCAAGTGATTATGGTAAACTGTATGCCACAATAGTACTCTTATCAGGACCTTTGTCAGCCTTGTCTGTAGATGGTATGCCCGTCCTAAGTTCATGGGATGAACTGAGATCATCAAACCCTAGTATTGTACAAGGTGAATTGGGCATGAACTCCCGGCATGTCGTGGAGAATTCAGATATTTCAGCTAAGTTTGCAGTCTATGTTTATTCAACTGGATTTCATATAAGTCATGCATTTTCGGCAGCATTTTGTTTCCAGTGCTCCTGTAGTGGTAAGTTTGATTTTTATTTCAGCAGTGAAATGCCTTGCTTATTATTTCATAGGTCAAATGCAGTAGTCTAGATGCACAAGTTGGAGGGTTAATGTTTGGCACTTACCCCTTGGGGACGACGGGCTTGTACAGAAGCCCAGTACGTTGCACACTGAGAGACAATGGACTTCTACAGAAGCCCAGAAAATATGACAAAAATTACAGTCAGCACGGGATAAACGGTAGAGTTTTATTGCCTAATGCGTCTGTCCCAAAAATTACACAATTTTGACCAGAAATAAAGTAAGAAAACTAATATTCTGTGAAAAAGTTTATAAGAAAACATGCGTTTATATTCCCTTCAAAGTCAACCACATGAAATCGCGTCGTCTCTCAATGAACAACAGTGCCATATAGCGTCGAGCCCAAGGGGTTAAGGATTGTAGGATTTAGAGTGTGATAGGTAACAACCCTTAGTATTATCATGTTCTAAGTTTTAGCTTCTGTTATCTTGAAATCACAAATCCCAGCCTTGTCCATTCATTTCAGGTTTCTAAAATTGAAATTTTTATTTTTGTTGTTGGTGAAAAATTACAAGTGCCGTTTTCTTCCATTCTTGTATTCAACTCCCTGATTTTGTTGTATTTTACGTAAAGAACCAAGTTGCCTGTTTATTCTCAAGTTCAGGTGAGCTCATATTTAGAGGGCAAGTTAAGTGTATTTCTTTGTCTCACCTGTGTAGTAGAGTAAGACATGCATCACTGTTTCTGGTGTCAGCATTAGCTGCATTGGTGATGTTGTCTTTAACAATCATGTTCTGTGGACTAGTTGATTCACCATTCCTCTGTAACTCCTTGATCTTAAAATGTTAACAATCATTTTATAAAATTATAGTTATTTTTGTGTGAGACAATTTAAATCAATTAAAAGACAAATATATTGCCGTGAACAATCTTTGTTAAGTTTGTAGTCATAAAATTTAAGTCAGGACACATTTCATTTTGTTTTATAAGGTACAATTTTGTGTGCAGATTTATTTTTGATTATTAAAGAAACGATATTCATAGTGTTTGTGCTGCTATGTTTATTCATTTGTTTTCATGGTAGATTTCTCAACAAAATCCCATACTGTTATTATGATCTCTTTCAACAGAGACATCCACACCTGCAGAACCATCTACCACCAAAGAGCCAACCACTACTCCAGAACCAACAACCACACCAGTACCATCAGGTATGCTGTGAACAAATGTATTAAATCAAATCCCTTCCAAAGTAGACATGTTTTTTGATTTCAAGCAAAATTGTTGTGGAAATTTTGCCCTCTTCCTAAAGTGTGGAAACGCGGGGAAGTGTTTAGGAATGATAAAGACAATGAATGGAATCCTTCAAGAATATGTAAATAATTTGCAGATTTACTAATTTTGCATCCCATGTCTTGTCTGCACTGTAGTGGACACTAGGTGTTAGTGGATACAACCAGAATATCTTTTCTTCAACTGGTAGCAACACCACTCTGCACTTATCCAAACATATTTCTGGAGGATGGCAGCACAGTGAGCACAAATTGGCTTCCTACCAAGAGTTACAATTTGATTTGAATTTAAATGACCAAGTTGTTTTCCTATTTTGGTAGTTATAGATTAGTATCTCAAAATTTTAGTTTCAAGCACTGTTTAAGATGTCCCAGTGTATTATTGTATCCCCCGAACAGAGTTCGGAGGATACTATGGATTTGGCCTCGTCGCGCCGCGTCCGCCGCCGCAGAGATTTCCTTGTGAGTGTTCTACTGGCTGCATTTCTTCTCCGATCATCTTCAAATTTGGTATGAATGTGTATTTTGGTAAAGCGAAGACGCTTATTGTTTTTGGTGGTGGCGCCCGTGCTTGGTCCGTCTTTGTACACAAAAAGGTACATTTTTCAGGGTCTGCTTGTGTGCACGATACTGGCCGCATTTCTCAACGGATTTTTTTCAAATTTGGTGTGTAAGTGTATCATAGTCAACTCTAGACACCTATAACTTTTGGTGATGTTGCCCCCAATGTTCCCCTTTTACAGGATCAAAGGTCAACCTGATAGGTCTAAATTTGCAGAAATGCTAATTTTTTTCAATTACTCTGTTGTTACTCAAAGGATTTTATTCAAACTTGCTGTATAGGTGTATGGGTGGTCATTCTACGATCTAAGATCTAGGCCACATTAGTGTTCGGTGACGGCGCCCTCAGTGTTCCGACTTGGGTGCCAGGTCACATTATTGGTATGTGCTCTATCGGCCACGTTTCTTATCCGATTTTATTCAAACTTGCTTTGGAGGTTTATTGGGGGAATGTCATTCTGCGTAACAATAGTTTTCAGTGACAGCGCCCTCATTGTTCCGACTATTATAGGATGCCACATGTGTCATATTTCTAATTTATGTGCTCGAAGGGTACAGCCACAGTCATTAACCCGTTGAAGACAGTTTGATTTTACTTTAACACACATTTCCCATAGACCTCACGACAAGATATTTGGTGTCTAGTCTTCAACGGGCTAATTTACCGTTTTTTTTTCATTTGGCTCATAGATTTTGGTTTCTGCACTGTTTGGGGTGATCCGCACTACATCACAATTGATGGCCAGAAATATGACTTCCAAGGCGACTGTGATTACACATTAATGACACTGTGTGGAAGTCAGCAAGGAGAGCTAACAGACTTTCATCTGTGGGGAGACAATGTGAAATGGAGACCTTCTAGTAGAGTGTCCTTAATGAGGAGGGTATATCTAGACTTCAATGGTACAAGGTTTTCCATGGGACCTGGCAATGACATATTGGTGGATGGCCAGAAAACATCGCCACCTGTTAGTGATCCAAGAGGCATCTCCATTTATTACAGTTATCCATATACGGTAAGCTCTATGATGACTGCTACTATTTCACCTGTTACACTACTTCTATTATGCATTCAGGTTGTCCATCCAATTTCCTCCATCTGTCCATTCCCCGTAATCTTTGTTTGTTGCTACTAGATATCTTGCAGAGGTAGACATACCTCATATAAACAATCATCACCCCAGCGTTACCAAGATGATTCCACATTCATTATAAAATGATGTCGTTCACATTCAAAGCCCTAAATGGCCTGGCACCCATACATGTATCATGTTTAGTAATTGTCAAAAAGTTGTCATCATACTGCTTAAAGGTAAATGACATGATTGGGGGTAGTCCTCAACTTGGGCTGAAACTACTCTAGAATCAAGTACACTATGCATGGATTCTCCTGTGAAAATCTTGTAGCCAAACGTTGACTCATTCTAAAACAAACAATGTCAATATCACTCGTAGCACAGAAACCTGTTGTGTGGCTCTCTATGGGGCTTATTTTTATCGTCCCCGGAAAAAATTAAGATACTCCTATGTTTATGCTTGATTCTCCTTAAGTAAACAAATTACAGACAAATCCTCCCAGGTGGGAGATCCACTCCTGCTAGTGTATGGTTGGTATATATTTCAACTTATTTGGTTCTTGAGGCATTTTCAAGTGTGCCCAATCATGTCACTAACCTTTAAGATCACGTAATGGTGTGCCTTTTGAACATAAATATATGTCAGAGTTTATCTTACTTTTGGTGAAAAATCTTTAAATTTGCTGAACCTAGGTTGTGGAATGCTCTTCCTTGTGGTTTGCGTAAACTACAGTCAGTTGAAACATTTAAGAAACATATTCAAATATTTTTGTTCAAGACTACAATGGAGGAGCTATTGGATGGATGTATTATGCTTTATACTAATTTATTCTGGCTTCCAGAGGCAAGAGCTTATCCTATTTCCTAGAGAAATATCATTAGTTAACTGTCTTGAACTAGTTTTCTGAGGCACAGTTCATGCGACTGCCGTCGCATAGTGCGGGTGCTTCGCACTGCTTCTCAGGGGGAGAAAAACTCTCGGGGTCTGGAATCAAGACTAATACTAATAGTACAATCACAAATAAAGTGGTTTAGCATAAATAATTGTGATGTGCATTAGAACATATATTTAGATATAGAATCTAATATATTATACTAATACTACCTTTGTTTCTGGTATTACCCACTTCTGCAACCTGTCTGCCCAGTTTTACTGCTATGGGTCTGCTTCTACATGCACTACAAACTTGATACATTACTTTTGCTACTGTCAGAGTATTACATGTATGACAACTATGGCCACTATGACTTCTACTTTTGCCAATATCACTATACTACCACTAAACTTGTATTGTGATTACAATCAACTGTAAATCTTACACACACAGATTTTTTTTCTGCAATTGTATTCTCTATTATTTTCTGAAGTGCCAGTGTCTACCTGTGAAATTTCTTCTGATTTATTAAACACTTTGTTCACCTTTATTCTACAGATTCTTGAAACAAACTTTGGATTGGAGCTGAGATATGACGGCAGCCACACTGCAAACGTCAAGATTTCAGGAAACTACAGAAACCACACCTGTGGATTGTGTGGCACGTTTGACAGCAACCTTTCAAATGAGTATCAGTTGAAGAATGGCAGCCTGGTGAGTCCATTTCTTGGACTATGTAATTCTGGCAGTGGTGTGATGGAAGCAAAGTTTCCTTTATGTCGATCCCACCGAGGTGGAGGGAGACTACGGGATCACTTTGGCGTCCGTCTGTCCCTCCGTTATGCTTACAAAAACTTGAATAACTTTGTGCTAAGTGCTCCAATTTCAGTCAAACTTGGATGGAAGATTGATCATGCAGACTTTCAAATTTAGAATTATGTAAAGGTCCCCACAAGGTCAAAGGTCATCAGCAGAGATCAATGACCTTTTTAAGCCAAGTGTTAATTTTTGTTTAGTGAGTTTCTGTTATGTTCCATAACTTTGTCCCCATTTTCCCAGTTGTGAACAAACTAAGGTGGTAGATGCCTCATAGGGAGTTGGAACTCACTTACCACTCTGGAACTCACTTTCGCCTGGGATTAAATTAGCTAAAGACGTGGACAGCTTCAAAAACCTGCTCGCCAGCGCACAAATTTAAGCCTGAGCTTGCATGCATGAGGGTCTGCACGTCGATAGCCACGCTGGAGGCGATTTGTGCAGTATCGGACAAGACAAGACAAGACAAGAGTTCACCAGAGGGTCAAAGGTCACGGCAGGGGTCAACAACCTTTTTGAGCCCAATGTCAGTTTATTGAGCAAGTTTCTGTTATGGCCTATAACTTTGCCTCCATTTTCCCTATTGCATACCTGCCAACTGTCCCGATTTTTCCAGGGCAGTTCTGGTCTTATTACAGTTGTGACCAAACATGGGTGGTAGATGTCTCAAAGAGAGGTAAAGGTCACCAAAGGTCAAAGGTGACTGGCAGGGGTTAATACCTTTTTGAACCCAAAGTTAGGTGTTTTGAACAAGCTTCTATGTACACGAAACTGGGGGAGACACATTTTGGCTATCCCCTTGTTTATTTACATGCTTCTTGGTAGTTGTTTGCTTGTTAAATTTTGTAATTCTCATAGAAGTAATATATGGCACACCTACTTCCTGTAGGCAACA
>JZLH01S0459968.1:1926-14596 GCA_001188425.1 Eucidaris tribuloides | reverse complement strand
ATTTTTGACATGCGTGTGAAGATACTCTTTTTCCCTTCAAAACATGTATCCTGATCAAGGTTCTTTGAAATGCACCTTTTGAAATAGAAACACAAACAACAATCCAGGCATTGTCATGTTTTCTATTTTCCGCAAATGTCACATTTTTGGCCCGAGTTTCGTGGACAGACCCCACTACTTTGATTTCATGTGAAAAAGCCAATGGTTTTCCACTAAGTTAATTTAGTGCTAAGGCCCTTCTGGCGGGAACATATGTTAGGGCCCTTCTGCCAGACAACCAATGAGATAAACCAATCGACTCGGTACTGAGTGGCAGATCCAGGATTTTCCATATGGGGTGGCCAAACACATTGTGTACACAGAGAAGTTAGAGTTGACACCCCTCCACCTCTCCCTCCAAAAAAGGGTCATCAATTTTTGCCTGGAGTGGAGGTTGGGGGGGGGGTGAGGGGGAGCATTTGACACATTAAACATCATACTTTAATAATTGAGGCCCACAGTCGATTCCCCACCCCCATTCCCACCTACAGTAGCTTGCAAGCACAAGCCCCTGTTCGTTGTGGTACACAAATCAGGGTTGTGCTGTAGACCAGTACTCCATATAGTACTTCCTGTATTATACTTTCTCCTGACAATTTGATACCAGCTAGTAGAGAATGAATGACCAAATCAGTCGTGGCTCAAGTCAGTGTGGACTGTGGACTGTTGTATTTCAAGTTTCAAGTTCAAGTTTATTTTATTTATCACTTTCATAAAATTTACAATACAAATAATGAGATATGTACACATAAATCGATAAAAACATATCAGTGAAAAAGAACCATCAAAAGGAAATACAAATTACGGATAATTTACAAATAATAAAAGTGAAGGGGAACAACAGAAAGGCAGGTAGCCTTATTTTAAAGAAGAACCCCAGGAAATGTTTAGCAAAAAATAGACTGTATCCTTAAACTTATCTAAATCAACTGATATTCAATGACAATAACTCAAAAGGGAAAGTTATTTAAGTTAGGGTAGGAATTAATTTTTATTCTTGAAGGGCGATTTTCATTCGAACCTTGGGGCTATTTTTGATATTTTGGGGGCTATTTCTCTACCACTGGAGCTACTTTTTCGTTGCACATCAGAATTTGAATAATGCAATGAAAGATTGCTGATGTTTTAGCTGGTGCTTCATCCATAAAAGCAACCATTCAATTCATTTTTGTTTTAATGCCATAATAAAAAAAATAAAAACATGAAATTTTTTGTAGCAAATCTGGGGAAATGGTTGCCCAAAAGAATTGGTTTGGGGGATTTTAGGGGGCGATTTGGGCTTTGCCAAGGGCTACATGTAAATCGCCCGTCGCCCTGGGTTATTTCCTAAATTGATTTACGTAGTATCAATATAGAATCTATGCCTGCAGACTATCCCCACCCTCCTGGTTCCACCATTATGTACTGCAGATAGAGGCGTATATTTTAAAGCCCTACCAGCACAAGCACTACATCATCTGATCAATAATCCAGAATGGATGTCACTGCTGGCAAGACATGCATCAGTTGATGACCAATGAGGCAGGAACGGTTGTCAGGGACAACCAATTATTGTTGTTTTAAACCTCATTGATCCAAGTTTGATTAAGAGATTAAAATCCCAAGTTATCACAGTTACAAGGTGAACAGACAATAGGTCCTGTGACGTTTCAGCAGTTTGACCTTTCAAATCTCTAATCTAACTGGTTCACCTTCATGTCACACTGTCTGTACAAGAAGTTACACACATACAAGTACATGTTGTGAAGTATAATCCAACTAGTCAACTAGTCATTCTAATGTGACGGGTTATATGTACATGTTACATGTATGTACATGACCTCATAACCCTTGATCCATAACCTCAAAAACTCTAAAAAAAAAATCTGTTCCCTCTTACATGTACATGTATGTCACAATTCCTATACGAGTTAAACATGAACGATGTACCTGAAAGGTGTGCATACACACTGCAAATTCACAGCTCTTGCCAAGAAAAAGATAGTAATATACACTGGGCTCAACAAAGAAAGTGGTCTTGTTTATAGTCCCCATTTTTTACTTTTGCAATATTTAATATAAATAACATAATCATCACATATCATTCAAACCAAACATTTATCAATCATTTACCATTATATGAAAGAAAACTGCAAAATTGGAGCATCCAGCCATTGAAATGTTGATAAGCATGTCTAGGTGATATCTATCGAACAATGAAAACAATTTGAACCAATCATGAGAAAGATCAGACTTTGTCATTTTAGTGATTATACTGGACCACAGTGTTACACTTTTTCCAGATGTCCTGAGCCCTACAGTTTAAAGGAAGGAGCCAGCAACTAACAGGCATAAGTTAAGAAAAAAATTAAGTTCTTGCCAACGAATCAGATCACACGTGCACTGGTCTGGAGCTGACCATGCGTGACTGAAGCATGCCACCCAGTGTGTGTTAGTCGAGCCGTGGTAATGTAAGCACTGTTTGAATCGATAAGCTCCTCCCCCTATAGCTGTTTCTGCAAGTTTTATCCCGGGATGAAACTTGCAGAGACGTAAAATAAACACAAATTAACTAATTTATAGAGCCTTGCTGAAGGTGAGTATCACACAGTACCCCTTATATAGGCTGAAGGTGAGTATCACACAGTACCCCTTATATAGGCTGTCTTTATCACAATATAGGCCCTACCATAATTTTCACAATACTCACAATGTCATTTTTTTTCTTAACTTGTGCCTGTTAGTTGCTGGGACCTTCTTCCTTTAATTCAAATTCATAGCTCCCTATTATTATTGTTGAATGAGATAACCTACATGTATGCATACAAGTACTCATTAACATTTCAATGACTACTTGCTCCACTTCAGCAATTTTCTTTAACAGACCTTCTCATGGTTAAACACATTACAGTTTACAACATCAACATTTAGCCAAGCTTTCTGTGGATGATCTAAAATATAATGTTGGAAAGTATGGAACCTTTGAATGGGCAAATAGAGTTCAAGACTTTAGAAAGTTTGCTGCCACTGGCAATGGATAAATCAAATCATCATTGTGAATCAAGCATCTGACCAACTCCCCTTTGTAACACAGCCCTCAATGTGGAACAATGGGCATGGCAAAACTGGTACTCATATATTTTCACTTTTCTAAAGCAGTCAACGATCACTTTGAAACTTTGTACAATTTTTTCAAGGCTTCAAGACAGGGCTCGACACTAGCACTTGCCCGCTTGCCCGGGGCAAGTAAAATTTAATGTCGGGCAAGTAGAAACTCAAAATGATTTTACTTGCCCAATGGGGCAAGTAAAATTTCCATCATGAAATGATCAAAACATGTCCAAAACTCTTACCAAAAACAATATGTCTAAATTTTGTGTTCAGTTAACTTACATACTGAACTTCATCTTTCATTTTGTTCATTGTAAGTAATTTTATGAATCCGTGAATTCACAAATTTATCACATTTTGCAACCCTCAGAATTTAAATAACAAACTTGCAATGCTACAAAAAGACCTTATTTGATAAAATTAGTGAGAAATCATTTTTTATGTTTATTATTATTACTTATTTTCGGGCAAGTAAATTTCTTATTCGGGCAAGTAAAAATCTGAAAGTGATAATTTCACTTGCCCAAAGGACAAGTATGAACAAAAGTTAGTGTGGAGCCCTGCTTCAAGACCTCACCAAAGAGTGCAGAGACACTTACAGAATGGAGGATTGTGGAGCTCTGATTTTTAAGTCAACCCAAGCATGAAAGTTCATAAGCTAATCTTATTGGTTATGGAGAGAATATCTCTTCAATTATTTGACTACACTGTATCGTATTGACTGTATCATATTTTTTAGTACACCTTTGAAGAGTGTAGTCTGTCCACTTTTTTGTGGGGGCGGGTGGTATTCATGTATATTCTTTGCATATTACTAGCACAAAGCATGTTAACATACTTCACTGTGTGGTGATACTCATTCAAATTTCATGCGAGCATGAAGGCCTAAGCAAATACTAGTCAGTCACTGGTGACAGTTAATTGATTTAGAATCAATAAACTGATAGCAAATTATTTTTAGATAAAAAGCTGATGATACTAGTATAAGGTCACGCAATAGTCTCATGGTTATGTGTACCCTTGTCTATTCCTTCCTACTTCGCTTTACAAAAATATGGAGGGGACAAAAAGCTTTCAAATTATCTGTCAATGATAAAGAATGTTTCAAACTGGAAAGTGCAGACCAGCTTATCATAATTACTCATTCAAGTACACTGTACATTAACAAATTACGCAGTGCCCACCACATACCTCTCCCAATAACAGTGTACACGAGTAACTACATACCCAAATGTACTAACAACATGCCCAAATGTATTGTGTACTTGTGTGGGACGCTCCACTTAACCTTGCTGTGGGAAATGGATCAATGCGTTTGAAGGTCATGCCATTTCACCAAAGGACAACCAGATAATACCGTTCACAGTACACTGCTATTCCTGTTCTTCCAGACAACCTATCATTCATGTACCACAACCACACACACATTTGTTCAACAACATTACTTACTTTGTAGAGGGAATCTATCAGTTAAATTTGTTAGATTTTTTATTTTAAAGAGGTTAAATACCTGTCTATAATAACTACCTAAAAACTAATCCCTTTTTTTATTAATACAGAATGTACTGTCAGATTGAATAACAATGTTAAAACATTCAGGAATACAAACAGTTCATGTTTTGAATTTGTTCATTCACTGTCATGTCACGTACAGTATGTAGTTGCTTTTGTAGTTGTATTTATTTTGTTATTGTAGTTATGTTTACCTTTGTTGTAGTTGCAATTGTGTGTTGTTTTTGTTGTTGTGTGTTGTAAGTTTACTGTAATGATAGATAAAATGTTACATTCTTTTCTAAATCTGGCTTTTCTTTTTCTCCATTGATATCATCAATAATCTTTGTCACACTAGTTTGTCACTAAGATCAACAATGTTCCAGATCTGTAACCTGTTACGTGTAGTTCACGGGTTCAATTTGGCTGCCATTGAACCTAATGTATTTTAGAATAATAAATCATGCACACACACACATGCACACACACACACACAGATAATACAATATCTACAGGTACATGTACATAGACCACAAATTGTAGAGTAACTAGTGAATCATCTGATCTGTTTCACCCTCATGGAAACTGGAAAATGTACATACATGAAGACTGTTTTTAAGCAAGGTACAATGATGGACCGTGTATGTACAGTATGCTGGCCATTAGTTGATCACAATACACCAGTTTAATTTAACTCTTAACATGCCAGAGAAATTACAACTCTGCATACTGTGTGGTGCATAGGAATTTGCCATGTTAAGAGTTAAAGGTATTGGCTAACATTTACCACAGTTAAAAAATCTGAGCCACATGTTTCCCCATACTACCAGTGTCTTTGATGAGGTCTAAAAATGAAGCCATGAAAAAACTGTATTTCAAAATGATTATTTAGCGCTTTAAAAAAGTAAAATCGTAAGTTGACCAGATTCACTTGCCCATTCCCTCCCATAGACTTACTGTGTGTACACCTAGGCTATTAAAACTCGCCCCGAGTTTCAATTGTTTATTCATGCATAACTTGCCGTTGGCAGTGTAACTTTCCAATCTTTTGTATTCTATGGTGTTTATTTGTCCATTTGAACACTACTATGTAGCTCAGATATCAAAGTTTGACAGTTTCTTAAATTGAAGCTCCACAATGTTAGCCTATCACTTTAAACAAATGTACTGTAGTCCCAACTGAGAGCTTGTCTGAGGCTTTCCCACCATACCAACAACTAATATATGCAAGTTACATTCCAAGTAATGAAAATGTATTCATTATACACAGGTTTATGAAATACCTCATTACTATGTCCTATGGAAAAAAAATCCATAAATTTGTACAAACTGGTCTATTACGTGTACTTGTTAATACCAGGAATAAAAGTAGACTGTTAATTATGGTATTCCAATAGAATGAGGAAATGGGTTATTAATCATTTTTCATTTCCTATTCATGTAGTGTGAATGGGTCAATGGAAATAATGGTATTACATACAGGCTTACATCATCTATGTTTCTCATACCAGCGAGTTATTCCTTTTAAAACCACATGTTACCACAATATTTATATGCCCTTGCATCAATCAAAATGGCTGTCACAATTTGCAACAAATGGTACCAGTATTTTTGCCAAAAGATTGTATGATAACAGGATGTATGAATCCGGCCCTGCATAAAACTTCACTCAAGTCTCAAGCGATAATACTTTTGAAGTGAAGCGTGAAGAGAAATTTTGTAATTCAAAATGTACATACTTCACATTGAAAGCACAATACAATTATTGGCAATACCTTTCACTAAATCTCTTATCAGCTGATATTCTATGTGGTACTTTGTGACTTCATGTGTTTATCAACCGGGGTGCGGGGGGCGGGGGGGGGGGGGGATGCGGTACTTGCCTGTAAGGTAAACGGAGTGTGCGCGCTCTAATAAGTGACTTTTTCGCAAAAAAAAATCCTTAAACTATGGGTATGGTTTGGCGGAAAAAATCCTTAAAAACATGGGTCATGATTTTGAAATTTTACAATTTACACTAGATATTTTTGCCTATTTCATCGCTAAAATGCTAACAAATGCCACTTTTCTTCATAAAAACCCATAATAATAGGTACCATTTTCCGCCAAAAAGACCCTTAAAAAAGGTTGGGTTTTCGACTTCAGCGGCCACACCCCCGTCGGAACCATAATCTGAGTACTACCCCCCCCCCCCCCCCCCCCCCGGGTTTACAACACACTGAATACCGTATTACCATGGATCTACTCTTCTCCAAAACAATTTATGAACATCATCATTCTAAAGGCTAAGCTCACACCAGCTTGCTGTCTAATGATTCTGTCTGAAAAACGAACATTTACGTTTATTAAAATAAACGTTTATTGGACTTTTTAATTCGTTTTTCAACTGGATTACAAATGTACCTAGACTTTGACAGATGGTGCTTCTCTGTTCTGTTCCATTCTATTGTATTCCATTTGCCACAGTCTGACACCGTCTGAGGTAAATATTTTAGACGGAGGCAAACGGAATCATTAGACGGCACAGTGTGACAGTAGCTTAAAACATCAATGTTCAATTTTTAATATTTATTGTTCAAAAAATTGAACATTGCTGTTTCTGTTTTGAAACACTTGTTTAAACTTTTAAACAATTCCGGATCAGTTCATATAGTAAACCAGGTTGTATAAAATTTTTAACAGCCATTTTTACTGTGTACATTTATTTTGAGCAGAGAGTTACAGGGCAATAAAAACTTTCATTATTTATCTCTGACTAGCCAGCTGTATACCATGTGGTACACGTACATTGTAGAGCCACATAGTGTTTACGACTGCACCAATTACCGTATTACCCTTCCCAAAACATGCTGCACCAACTTATGTTTATGAACATTATCATTTGTAACTTTCCTACCCACAAATTCTCATACTCACCAAGTTTTTGGCCAAAGATCTTTTCAAATGAGATTTCCTTCCTCTCCTCCAAGTACTTATACATGACAGTCCTTACACTGCAGAAACAGAAAGTGATTAAAAT
The DNA here is from genome assembly GCA_001188425.1 of Eucidaris tribuloides. Classification (NCBI taxonomy): domain Eukaryota; kingdom Metazoa; phylum Echinodermata; class Echinoidea; order Cidaroida; family Cidaridae; genus Eucidaris; species Eucidaris tribuloides. The sequence continues at coordinate 6,957 of JZLH01S0459968.1, read as the reverse complement.
ATTAAAATCAGTTTTCATTGAAATTCCAAGTATAATTTATTGAAGATGTACAATTGCACATAGGCCTACAGACAAAATACATATCACTCAAAATTAATAATTGGGCGATAATTGGGGAATTGTTAAACAACGTGTGTCAACAACTCAAAATGAAACTTAAAAACTACTAGTGAACTCGATTCTGTGCGGTTGATACATGCCTCCACCATACATGTAGTTTACCAATTCTGTGGCTCTGTGCCCAGCGATGAATTGTTATTGTTATGATCTTGCAACTTTTGCAAGTCATTAAATATTCATCAGTTACTTTCTTTTGCAACAGATATATATTTGACATAAATTGTGGTGATGTTTTCCTTTAGAGTTTGGACAGATTCATGGACTTCAAGGTCAGAGGCTTTGACCTTTATTAGTGCAAGAATTTTTCCGCTCTATTCTAAAGGCAATATATTACCTCTTTGTTATAGAAATTGAATGCTTGGCATTTTAATGACACGATTGAGTACCATTTAGAATTAAAATGCATCAATTTATAAACCAATTGGCAATACACCTTTTCCTTTTATTAATTTGCTGATGTATTTGATGTTTCACTATTAGTAACCTTCTAACCAAAACGATCACACCATATTGACAACTGGACACTGTTTAACTCAAGATGTGCCTATATGCATTATTGCACATATATATTCAAAGTTCATTGACCTCTGGCTGAGACCTTCAGGCTCAGCCAACTAAGCATTTGATAGACATGTTCCACTGTCACTAACCTTCCTACCACACCACTGTATCACTGGATAGGCAAAAATACCGAATAATACCAAATTCATTCTTTGTAAAGAGTAACCTTAAATTTGAGTCTTTTGACCTATTTTTCCTGAACCATCTTAGGATAATAACACAAGGTTGTGGTATATGGCAACATGAGTAACCCATTATTATTATACGACCAAATTTTACAACTTTCTTTAACTTCAAACCAGGGCTTTCCCTTAAGCTTTTCTTTCAGGCGGTCAAATTGACATCAGATGGACTTCTACCATAGATTTACGTGTTATTTTTTGGTGGCCATTTGTACCTGCGCCATACTGTTTAGGGCGAGCCCTACAAATATGTTTATACAATGTCTACTCTACTTCTGGGGATTTCTTACTATTTTTTTTTAGAACTCCACATCTTAGCTCAATCATTACTCAAGTCTGAAACATTTAACAAGCAGTGATAACATACAATTGCTATGGTGAAGATAAGTATCCTTCTACCTAACTTGTGTGGGTGCCAGGGAAAAAACTAAAATATTCATTTCGTGGCTACTTTTCTTGTTTTAGTGCTTTCCAGATACTCTTTTGTATTGAACTCTATGACAAAATACGAGGGCACTTTTTCCAATTTCAGGGCTCTTTTGCCATTGAAAGGGATGATTTTTTTTCCCCTGGTGGGTGCCAGGATTGGGTACCCTCAAATGTATGGACACACAGATTGATGATTACAATCATTGCATGTTGTTATACAATACAGTCCTTAAATCTATCCTGGCCTATTCATACTGTTTGCCATATGATCCCATATTGCATAGATGTACAGAACCCTGTAAGAAATTAGTAAATTACAAATAACAGAAAATGTACATGTATTCAGGACAGGTGTATATATATATCCATCTTTCAAATACCCTGGTAATGGCAAATTTCCTATAACTGGCTTACTATTTATACATTTGTGCAATACAAATTATTTTTGTTCGTGAAATGCTAAAATATTTTACTGCATACATTTAAAAGTTTGTTGTTACCTTCAGCTTAAAAAGTCATGTCAATCAGACTGTTGGTACAGTTTTGAACTATTTCATGGAACTTTTTTATCAGAGTCAAATGCAAATTACAAGGCTATATTTCCTGTATCATGGGCATGGCTGATATATGACAACAATAAAGGGCAGTACTGTGTGGATTTGCAAACTCTGCACCATATTATTCACCAAATGGTACGGAACAAGTAGTTTTAGTCAACATTAATGCTACAGTAGTAAATTATAGGATGCATCTTTGATCTCTTTGATGTTGATGTCGAAGATGCACATGCATCCTACATGGTCTATACAAAATAGCATTAATGCAGCACAAAATGTGCATACCTTGATAATTGGTTATAATTATTAATTGTATATTGATCAAAACTGATAAAAGTTTTTCACACTTATTATAGTTTGTGAATGCATGTACCTAGACCTACTTCATTTCACACTGTAAGTACTTGTAGAAGAGGCAACAGGCCTTCCCAGCCTATGATCCACATCATCATTACAGTTAACATTTATTACATTATTATATTATGACTGAAACTCAAGAGCAACGTCAACACTAAGCAGGCACATTGTGATTCATATTGTTAATGTTATTGATGCAAATAAAAAAGAAAAAGACCTTCCCTGATTCCTGAAATAATTCAACCATGACCTGTCTAGAATCTACTCCCAGTCCCATTAATCATGTTAATTAAAGACTAAACCATTGTTTTATCTTGTATCATGAACATGGTAATACTACCGGTAAACGCGAAACAGAAATAGGAAGTCCACACGAGACCTGGGCTAGCTTCCCCACCGGTCTCGGTCCATTTTGTGCGTACCTTGGATCGGGAAGTACCAGTTTCTTGCTAGCCCTGGCCGCTGGAGTCGATTTACTCTTCTCCATCGCCATAAGGTAGCTCACATCTGCCAAAACCGCCTCCAAATCCGCCATCTTGTCGGGTTAATTTATCGCACGATTCCGACAGAAGGCGTACGCCTTACCACAAACGCTGGCAAAAGGTGGATGTAACAGAAGTTAGAACACACAGGCTCCTTCGGCTTCGACTTGATAATTCGCCGTCTGCAAATTTATTCCCACGTACGTCCTATGGGCCTCGATCGGACACACACACACACAAACACACACACGCAGAATGCACAGCAGGATGGAGGCTCGCCGTGTTGTGTATCGGTTGCGAAGACCTGCTGATGAGCGGCGGTTGCGGTGAAAAGATTTCCAAAATTACGATCCGAAAAACGAGTTCAGACGCAATTTATTCGCCGTATGTTTCTAGGTGTTCTACACTGCCATGGTGACCATAAAATCCTTTTCTAGGCGGGACAAGCGGCAAATCAGCCGATCTGCACTCAGCAAAAACGCACTCCGGCAGATCTCGCTGCTTGCATGCAAGTACACACAATACACCGTATATTGCTAGCGCTATATCAAGTGCATGGCCTGGGTACGTATACGGTGCGGCAAGGCTAGGCTACGGGAGAAAGCACGTACATTTTACGTACAATCCGAGCCTTGCGATGTACCAGCATACAATTTACGCTGCTAGCAGCCTACGTATATGAGCGACGCTAGTACGGATACATGGTAGGAAAAAAATGAGGTGATCGTGGATAGCAATTATGCACTATGTCGCTAGGGGGCTCGGCTAGCTAAGCGAGTGACGTCAAAAGCAACCAGCGCGCTGCCAATTTGTGGCCGAAACATCGCATAATTAGTGTAAAATGACCTTTCGATGGGTTCACGAATCGGCTTTGGGCAAGGGAGGGGGGGGGGGCTACTATTACCGAACAAGTGTCACTGCACCTTCTCCAAAACAATCCCATAATTTTCTTCATGATGTGTTTGGTTTCGTTTTTCACACGTAAATTTTGTACGTTTCCCCCTAATTTAATCGTCTGTGACAATTATTCGGAGGTGAATTCGGGGTAAAGTGCATAATTTCATTTTTTCTTCTTCTTTCAAATCTTGGTCAACATGACCCTCTTGAACAAGATTTCTTTTGTGTATGGTCCAATTTCCATCCAAGGTCAAATTTCAATGACCTCGAGAAAGTCGTTATGAGAAGAAAGTGTTTGAATGATTTGATTGTCCAGTGTAGGTGTATTTTGTGAACAAGCAAATCACCTCAGTACTTACTGTTCTCTCATTTCATTGAACCATATCGTTTCCGCGTTCCTCGGCGACGGCGTGTGTGGTATCTAGTATTGTTATTGTTATGGGCCCGGTTTATGCCTGGGTCCTGGGTATATCACTCGTGCACACCGTTCATGAATTCTATGAACATATTACATGAACATACAGAAGTATGTAGAATACAATATACTGTATAGAATATATTCTACATATTAGTTATTACAATACAGGTGGAATATGATAATTATATTATATTACGATACAGGTGCAATATAGAATATAACTTACGTAGGATATATTTTATAGGGCCTATACTGTATTACAATAAAACTGGAATATATCTAATATATGTAAATTTATTATAGCTATAGGTCTAGGCCTATATTGCATTACAGGTGGAATATATAACATATATGTAGAATATATATTTTATATATGACAATACAGGTGGAATATATAGAATATATATAGGATAGTTCTATTCTATATTACAGTACAGGTGGAATTTATAAGATATATGGAATATAATGAGCCAATACGTGATACTTGATGTTTAAAATATGTGTAGAATAATTATATTCTATATATTACAATACAGGTGGAATATATAACATGTAGAATATATTACAATACAGGTGGAATATATAGACATATATGCTATATATTACAATACAGGTGGAATATATAGAATATATGTAGAATATATATCCTATATATTACAATACAGGTGGAATATATAGAATATATGTAGAATATATATCCTATATAACAATACAGGTGGAATATATAGAATATATGTAGAATATATATGCTATATATTACAATACAGGTGGAATATATGTAGAATATATATCTATAATACACGTCGAATATATAGAATATATGTAGAATATATATGCTATATATTACAATACAGGTGGAATATATAGAATATATGTAGAATATATATGCTATATATTACAATACAGGTGGAATATATAGAATATATGTAGAATATATATCCTATATATTACAATACAGGTGGAATATATAGAATATTATGTAGAATATATATACTATATATTACAATACAGGTGGAATATATAGAATA
>JZLH01S0459967.1:94017-113497 GCA_001188425.1 Eucidaris tribuloides | reverse complement strand
TCCCAAATCTGAATTGATCCAATTTTCATTTTCTAATAGAACAACATTTTCATCTATATCTACTACAGTTGGTCAGCAGTAGGATGTGTTCATTCCAAAAAACCGGGTCTCTTTTTGGGTGCGATTTAACCAAGTAAAAGAAATATACGCAAGTGAATCAGTTTGTAACCAAATGAGATCGCATTCGACCACAATGTTAAGTCAAGCTTTTTGGGTATGACTGAGGATATCTAGCCCGACTTCCGTTTTGCAATCATGTGACTCCAGTGTATCTTAATTGTCTTGGCATGGACGCTCTCTCCAAAATCACTAACTCCATATCGAGAAATATATCGCTAACAGCTATTTGTGACATTAGGTGATATTTGCACTAGTCTTGGAAAATATTATCCAAATTGGATGAGTCCATGATAGGTATTAATCCCACCAATAGTATAGGTTCTTCTCCATGTTCGGCATAGTGATTATGTAACTCGTAAAGGAAGGTTCGTTAGCGCAGTAACCTGTCTGTGACTTACATTAACGAGCGTTACCTGTGTTATCATTTTATCTTCAGCCTTAACAAGAGTATACCGAACGTATGTCGATCTGGTACACAGTGTTTAACATATCGAAGTAGCTGAATGTGCTTCATAACATGGATACACCACACTATCGAACGACCATGCGAAAATTATCTTGTAAGCCCCATCTTTGGCACCTTTTTCCGCACTGCAGTGAACATGTGCTTTATGTAAGAGTTACGTGATATCTGTATATTCTTAACCAGTTAAAACACAGACGTCGTTTAGTTGAAAGCGAGTTCCCCAAAGCCCTGGGCTACGTTAGAGCGAGAACGAGATGTTTAATAATTAATGAACTCATCCATTTGGAGAAGGTGGGTAATGATATTCATTATACTCGAATGTAACCAAGCAAGCGGTGCTGAATAGCACAATAGCCGATGTACTATCTTATCTTGCAATGTAATATACGGCGCGGCGTGTAAGAATGAAGTGAATTGTGATTAATGACCTATTTGATAGGCAAGGATACAAAACGCATACAAAAACTTTACAAAAAACAACATAAAATAAAAGAACATTGCTCTTTGCAAATTTATGTTCGTCTGCCGAACATAACAACGAGAGCCAAATTACTTGGGCCTCGTTTACTCCAATAAGCAATTTCAAGGCTTTAGATACGTAGCCAAGTTTATAGGTATTATCTTGTAACAAAAAGTGAGAGACTCTAACGCATCTATTTTGCAAACACAAAAGTGACTTTACCTTGTTCCAGTATTTTTTCAAAAAGATTAGTACGTAACTCAATGTTTATTTCATATTTGCAAGATCATTTTAAGTTACAGAACGGTCAAATAACTTTTCATCAAGGTTTGCTAATCTGAGCGTTATTCAAAGGACCCTTGCCCACACTTTTGGGTCCACATTTTTGTATTTGGGATGACCCATAAGAAGAGTTTCAGTATGCAACGCCGAACTTGTTTTCTTCTCGCAAACTTCTTTCACTGCTACCATGAGTCGCTTATGTTCATTTCTTGTGTTTTGGTGGACATCGTCGCTGCATCCCTACTTGGAGCGCCGCGATACGAACATCTTTCAGACGCGCGAGCTTCGTTTCAGAATTGTTCACGATCAGGGAACCGAGAAGCTTGACGTGGATGGGGCGAGGACGAGAGCGGTCACCTTCATTCCCGGACGGACGCTTTACTCTCGGGGTCCGATGAGCACGCTCGATCTCGATGTCATGCATATTCAGATGAGATGAGAAGAAATTACGGGCATATTTAACACAATCCTGTGTCTCAGCCGTCGCACCTTCTTCTCCTTCTGGTATGCCATGCAGGATCACGTTGTTAAGCTTGTTTCTGTTGACAATGTCAACAACATTCTTCCGTATCTCATTTACATATTCAAAATCTGCTTTGGTCGCACGAATATCACCCACTTCTTGCTTTATTTCGGCCATTTCGGTTTCTAAAAAATCAGCGCCATGCTCTATGTCAGTAAGTCTAGTATCCATGCTGTCAGATATGTCAGATAGCAAAGTTCGACAATTTTTTAAATGGGTCTTCCACAGTGTTACACAGTGTCTTTAAGTTAAAGCCAAGGTATAGATTTTTTAAAACAAAACTATACATTGAATTTCATTTTTATGAAATTCTCTGCAATTATATTTTTATATAAACCTATATGACCTACCAATACCCAGAAAATTGCTAGCTCTGAAACTTTCCCATTTTTGAGAAATTACTCAAAATGTAAAATCTCGGAGGGGGGGGGGGAGGAGTACCCCGAGATTTCTGGTAGGTAATGTACATACCGCTGGAAGCCCTCTTTTAATTTAAACATCGTAATTTGTCACTATAAAGAATTTCAGTTCGTTTGATGTTGTTTTCTGATGTCTGGGGTGACAATCGAATACTTTGTGAAAGATTCACAAAAAAATTGTCTGATCGTCCGAAACTATACATAGGCTTTAATATATAATTACTGTCGCCATTTTTGTGATATAGCTACTTAGATCCATTACTAGTATCTAAATACCGATTCTCAAGTCCAACAACATTAACTGTTCATATATATATATATTTAAATATCTCAATTACTATTTTATTTGGATTTGTTGATTGTAATTTTTTATAAATGCCAGCGACTTTCAAAAACGGACGACGCTCCTTATATCATAAGACGGATGAAACTGATGATGTAATCTCCACAGTTCAACGTTTTATGTATATTTCAACGTCATCGCTGAAAATCACTTTCAGGTGAAAAGAGGTCTTTTATTCGGTGATGAAATAAATGAAAATAGAACATAACACCCACTTTTATTGATTTGATTATTACATTTTTTCTATACTTACTTTAGATTGAATGTCAAAATTTAAAATTGGAACACAATAATTATTGAAATCCAAATCGTGTGATATAATATTATGGGACGAAGATGTATTATTTTCAATGGAAATTAAAAACAAAATTATTAAATTAACATCAAATTCTACTAATCATACACGTTTTTTTTTTTAAATGTACCTTACCATTTTACGCGCGGGGCGCGCCTAAACTGTCGAATGTATTATTTTCGTTACTCCCCCCCCCCTCATCCGAAATATGGATCGACGCCTCTGCAATATCAATTTATTTAAAATGATTTATATTTGAAGTATTTATTACGTGTACGGTTCATTACAAATTGTATTATGCATTACGGGTAAATGACATGATTGGGAGTAGTCCTCAACTTGGGCTGAAACTATTCTAGAATCAAGTAAACTGTGCAAGTATTCTGCTGTGGAAATCTTGTAGTCAAACGTTGACTCATTATAAAATAACCAATGTCAATATCCCTCGTGGCAGGCAAACCTGCTGTGTGGCTTTCTGTGGGTCCTATTTTTATCGTGCCCCGATAGAATTAATGTTCACGCTCGATTCTCGTTGAGTAAACAAATTAGAGACAAATCCTTCCAGCTGGGAGATCATCCCCGGCGTGATGGCTTAGTGGATAGAGTGTCCGTCTCACGTGCGGAAGGTCGCGGGTTCGAGCCCCGGCCGGGTCATACCAAAGACTTTTGAAAATGGTACCTTCTGCTTTCTAGCCAGGCGCTCGGCATTCTATAACAGAGAAGGGTAATAATAACATTTATGTTATGCAGGGCCCGCTGGAAGAGCAGTCCATCAGACTGAAGTGGCAACCCTGGGTAAATAAGACGTTATTATTATTATTATTATTATTATTATTATTATCTCCAGCTGGTGGATAGTTGGTATAATTATTTGGTTCTTGAGGCATTTTCAGGTGTTCCCAATCATGTCACTAACTTTAAGGTTACATGAGGACAATATTCGCATTTTTACTGTCGCTTTCATTTATATGATTTATATAGGCAAGTAAATTAAATAAATTACGCAATCATCCTCTAACATGTGTAATATACATTGTGTATCACAAAATACAATTATTAGTTAAAATCAAGGAATTACTTAATATTGACACACACACACAGAAATTATTATCGAACATAATGTTCAAAGTACTTATGAATGAGATACACGGATTTTATTTTAGGTACATATATTGCAAATTGATTCTGCATTTCATTTAAAGTGTGGGTAGGAGCCAAATTAATGATTCTACAAGACATTTCAACTTAATTCGTCGTTACCAATTAATAACTATGACAATCAAACATTATTTACGCTTTCAAGTCTCAAACACTATAATAATAGACAATGACCAATTCCAGATTTACAACACATTTACGTATCTATCAGATGCGCGATATCGTCTTAACTCCTTGCGATTCCGCTACCCATATTATTTCCGGTCATTTCATCCAAACATTGATTCAAATCTACATATCACGACGCTACCGTTAAGGGGCTTTAGGAAATCATTTTGCTGCAACTTTAAGATGCGGTTGCGTCGATCCATCCGCTTCGATGAACTGTCTGCTTGTTATCCACAATCAATGCATTTGTGATTTTGTTTAAAGGTAGTGGATCTCATGTGCAAACATCCCCACAGACCAGGAAAAGATAACCCATGCCCTTAGGCTATTGATGAAGGGCATATCTGTGAAATCTGGGGGTCAGTGATTGCCTAGAATTTGAAAAATGCAAAAGAAAAACAATAGCCGTTTAGTGTACGTTCTATGGTAGGATTTTTTTTCTCGCGAGAAAAATATTCAAATCTGAGTCTAACGGTCACTATAATTCCCCTAAAACTGAGTTTCTAGCTCTTATATTTTGCTAAAGGTTCCCAGATGGCATTTTCTTCGAAATACCATTGTATTTACACAATGTTAATTTTTAGGCATGTAAAAGAGATCCCCTGCCTTTAAAGGCATTGCATAACAATGTTTCCAGTTTAAAAAAATTGAGCTACATGATTCCCCGTGCTACCGGTGTCTCTGAAAGGTTTAAAAATGAAGCCCTGAAAACATTGCAGTTCAAATCGATCATTAAGTTCTTTTAAAAAGTGAAAATCATTGAGCGACTATTCCCGTTTTTCTCAATAGACTGCTGTGTAGCAGAATTCTTATCAGCTGAGAATAATTCATGTGCCGATTTTTATTTGTACATATTTTACCAGTTACAGCATAACGGTCTAATTTTTGTTTGTTCTAGGGTTTTTCTTTTTCCATCCTGACACTGTCAGATATGTCAGATAGCAAAGTTTGACACTTTTTGAAATGGGGCTTCCACGATGTTATATAGTGTCTTTAAACGATCAGGAAACTTTGAATAGTCGATAAAGAGTTAGACGCTATTTTACATGTACTTCATTTTGGTGTTGGAAAAGCCATCGCATTTTACTGAAGTAAATTGAGCTTCAACTTTATCTTCACAAAAGCCAAATGTAATACTGTAATTTTCACTTGAAATGAAACAATGCAAAGAAACATGACTGTTGTCTCTATGCTTCTAAACAGGTTCCATGGATATTACGAACAATTAGTAAACAATTGATTATAGGTGTATTATATCATATAATATATAAATATGTTTAAATAACATATAAATATGTTTAAATAACATAAAATTAATCTCGGCAAATGTAGTGTCAGGCTTAAATTGCACATGAAAAAGTTGGGAGGAGTCTTTTAAGTAATAGGGTAGGCAAAATGGCATTGTTATTATTGAAATTGAGCTTTCTTTTAACAATTCTCTGTTTCGACAAACTAAACCATAATGGGGCACTTATAACCAAATTACATTTTTATTATACATGACTACCACTAATCAACAACAACAATAATGACGACGACGATAACAACAACAAAAACAACAAAATCATTATTACTACTACTACCACCACCACTACTACTACTACTACTACTTCTACTACTACTACTACTACTACTACTACTACTACTACTACTACTACTACTACTACTACTACTACTACCAGTACTAGTACTACCACTACACGTACTACTGCTACTACTACTACTTCTATTATTACTACTACCACCACTACTCTACTACTACTACTACTACTACTACTACTGCTGCTACTACTACTACTACTACTACTACTACTACTACTACTGCTACTACTACTACTACTACTACTACTACTATATTACGACTACCACGATTTCTCTACTACTATTCCCCTCCTCCTCCTACTACTACTACTACTATACTACTACTACTATACTACTACTACTACTACTACTACTACTACTACTACTACTACTACTACTACTACTACTACCACTACTCTTCCTACTACTTCTACTAGTACTGTTACTACCATCACTGCTACATGCACTTCTATTTCTACCTCTGATACTCTACGACTACTTTTTATATCTATATTCTTATGTAATTCATATTTTTTTTATTTCTGTTGTCATTAATGTAAGAAATGAATTACCATGATAATGGATTAAAATGATATTTCAATGAGGTATATTAACATTGTCAGTCAATATAGCAGTTAAAACGAATGTAATGTCAACAAAGGAAAAAAAACATGCATCAGGGTACAATTAGCAAACCCTGAGGTTATTCTGTTTGATCTTCTTCCATAACAACGATAGTCCTTTCCAAGTTGGGTCAAAAGTTGCGTCTATTCTATACTGTCGATGGGATTCTAAGCGATTATTAAAAACAATTATTTGTGGCTAACATATCATCGGCAAATCTAGTAGAAGTGGGAGGAATATTAACACTATGGTCTAAGTAATATTTTCTAAAACGAAGTAATGGATTTTTTAAAACGAAATCAAAGTGCGTCGCTTCTCTTTGGCGGCTGTGTACATACACATGAATACGGAATCGTGGACCCATTCAAAGCATGGTTTACTGCAGCAAGGATCGCGGTTACTTGAGAGGAATAGTCATTATAGCACGTGCAGATATCCCCTGGGGCTTAAATTTGAACCAGGAATACTCAAAACTCATGATTTCTTGCAGATAATATCCCATTGAGGGTTGATATTCCCGTTTTTCATCCAGCTGGTATCGTCTCGCGTGTAATACCTATTTCTTAGATCGATGAAAAAGACGCGCGCTTCAATTTTCACATCATGCATACAAAAGTTCTGCCTGTGGAGATTTTATATCGAAAAGGCGTTTCGTGTTAGAGCAAAGACGAATGTTCAAGATTGTAAATTGTTAAAATGGGGACCGCTCTTTATAACCTCAAAAGTAAAACTCCTCGAGTCCTATCGATTTTCTTTTGACCTAAGTGTGAATGTGATATCACCAATTGTTTGACTTATATCATATTGCGAAAGGGTAAAAGCGCAGGCAATTCATACTAGTGCAAAGAGCATTCACCAATATGATTTACCCGAGTAACATAGTCACGTTTCACGCCTTATATGATATTAAAGTAAACATTTAAGAACTGTGGTAACATCTAGATTTCCTACGCTGAAGCAGGTTCTAGTCACGTGTTGTTTTAAAGTGTAACCGGTTGTGTGGACGTATAAAAGCTAAAAGACACATCTCATGTCTTCGTAAAAGTACATAAGTCTTGAAAAGGTCAGATTTACGCCACAAAATATGGCATTTTGTTCCACTAAATTTGTTTTATAAAAGGAGAAAAGGCAATTAAAGCCACTGGCTAACATTTACCACAGTTTAAAAATGTGAGCTACATAATCCTCCACGCTCAAAGTGTCTTTGATAAGGTCTATAAATGAAGCCCTGAAAAAATTGTATTTCAAACTGATTATTTAGTGCTTTAAAAAAATGAAAATCGTAAGTTGACCGGATTCACCTGCCCATTTCCTTCCATAGACTTACTGTGTGTAGATCTAGGCTATTTTCTACTCGCCCCGAGTAGAAATTAGTGGCAGCATAACTTTCCATACTTTTGTATTCTAGGGTGTTTATTTGTCCATTTGAACACTACTGTAGCTCAGATATCAAAGTTTGGCATTTTTGTTTAAATTGAAGCTCCACAATGTTAGCCTATCACTTTAAAGCTGAAGATCTACAACAGGTCTCAATATTTTCCTCCCGTATTGAAATCTTACGATGACCTTTCACAATGAAATGTGAGAGATACACGAATTGCTTCCGGGTGCTCTACTTAAGAACCCACAAATCGGATTATAGCTCCAGATCAATGCTCGACACTCCAGGCCTTTATGAATATATATACGCATGTATATCTCAGTACAAGGAATTATTAACTGACGAGGAAATACTGGTCCCAATGAGAAGACGGATATTTTGATCACTCCATAATAGCAAACACAGATGCACGAGGCACAAGCCTAGTCAAGAACGAAAGAAATGGAACAGAAATTGAGAACAACACGAGGAGTCATGGAAAGAGGAATGCTCAATTTGACAGTATACTTGACAAAGTGAAACTCATCGACTTACGTACGACATAAAACAAAAGTCAAAGATATCACATACAGAAAAATTAAAGAAATGAAGTGAAGACGTGCGGGACATAATCTAGAACACAAGGCTATACAGATGGACCTGGAAACTTATAGAATGGCAAGCAAGAACTGGAGAAACAGTTGACATAGGAAAAGAGATGAAATAATATAATTACACAACATGAAATAGAATGGCTGCAAACTGAAGTGAATGATAATTTGATGAGGGCTTCATTCAACAATGGTCGACACACTGTCTGATGATAACATCTGAGGTCCATTCACAATCGTGGAGATAGCCATGGATAAAACATGTAAATACATGTATTACAATAATGTAAGACCTCAAAATGATAAAACTTCTACCAAAAAGATGGGATATCTAACGTGAAAGTTAAAAGAACACAATAAGGGAAGGTTATACATTACGGTGATTAAAATCACACAAGTTGACCAAGAATGAGTAGACATTCTATGGGGCAATCAGAGCTGCGAATCTAACTGCCAGGAGATCGCAACGAGGTTATATTCCTGCCTTGTAAATAATATGGGTTATTGATACAACAAATATACCTCATTTCTAGCTTGTACATCTCACGTAAACAAATACCTCTGACAGTTTCTATTATTGACATTTTTCACCCAGAAACACTGATATGGATGTTAAATGCAAATCGGTGATATCCCTTACGGAAGTATTCCTGGCTTAACTGTCTTTCCAGTGGGCCGCGTATCATTAAGAAGGCATTCTCAATCTCGTGTATGCAGAATTACTGAATGGACGGACAGGTTGATATAATGTTGCTGATCGGAGAGTAGGTTTTGATGATTGTAAGAAAGCTCTTATAAGTCTGAATGACAGTGGGATTCATGGGGAGAGTTACGGCCTAGCCCAGGGTTGCCAGTTTGGCGTTTTTAACGCCAAAAAATCAAATTTGGCGTTTTTATACCGTTTGGCATTGAAGAGTTCAGATTGCACGCCAAACGGCTTTTTGGCATTTTGGCGTTTTACAATGGCAGTAAAAAGGTGAAACAAGGGTCCAAAAGTAGCGGTGCGCATGTACATCACGTGCAAAATCTGGCTGCGCGTAAACCACGGTACTCAAATTTTCGGTAGCGGTAGTGGTTCCAAAGGTGTTATTAATGAAATAAAATAAATAGATATAGGCCTAATGTATCAAATGCGAATTTGGCGTTTTTTCACTGAATTTGGCATGTAATTTGGCGTTTTGAGAATCGAAAACCTGGCAACCCTGGCCCAGCCCCTTTCAGTCGTTAATTCAACGAGAGGAAGAAACAGACAAGTTTGACTGTCGCTCGTTTCATGCTGACAAATATCAGCCGATTTGTTTTACCACTTCTTACTGCATTTGCTATAAATGATCGAATAATCCAATAAAGGAGCGGCCTGTTATTGTACAGAAGATAATAACTGCTACTTACATGTATTGTATATCCTGTTTTGCTTCTATACTCACAAATCCCAGATTCAAAACATTCAACAGGCTGACAATTCTTTTAACAATAATTGTAAGATGTTCGAAAAATACAATTACCTCGTGAAGAGACTAGTGGTGGCTTGTAATAAAATACATGGCCATAACCTTTTTAACATCAGAACGTGAATAAAATGATAAAAATTAATACATTGTATTTATACAATGCAGGCCTAATGAAATTACAATGATTGATACTGTGTATTCCATTAGAGCTTTATTTGGTTGAAAATTTTTTCCCGATTTTTCTTATTACTTTTATGGTGTCTCTACCACTATCCCCTGACCAAGTTAACGCCCTCAAGAAATTTATCGCAATATATCCGTAAATGTTGGTCTAATGAGCATGAAATTGTTATTGATCTTCAAACACATTTTTTTTCACGGGTAAAAACGAAGCTGATTATATGTCAATGAGGGGGTGAACATTTTGAGCCATTTTTTGCATTTGTGTAAACAACAAGGTTTCCAGTGTGTCAGTAAATTTACTGATAGAGGATTCTATGAATATGCTGTGGTAATTTCTTTCAAAGGAGCTGGCCAACGCGAGAGAATGGTCGATTCCTTACTATGAGCTGGCTTGTGGTACATACAAGAATTTCTATGAGATTGCAGAGTATCCGTGCAATGCCTTTAAAGGCAAAGTCCACCCCAGGTCAAGTTGATTTTAATAAAAGCAGAAAAAATGAGAGAAACGTATTAATGAAAGTTTGGCGAAAATCTACCAAAGAATAACAGAGTCATGAAGTTTCAAAGTTTCAAATTTGTGACGTCACATGCGAGCATCTCCCAATATGCCATGTGCTTTAAATTTTATGAAGTGCCGTTATCTCAGAAATTTGAAAATTATTTTACCTGTCACGGCATTCAATTTATTATCAGAAACATTGTTTCATACATGCATCTATGAAGAAACCCCATTCAATTATAAACCATTAATAAATGGCAATTTATGGAATTTGTATTACATGACATATGGGAAGTCGCTCGCACGTGACGTCATAGAATTAAAACTTTGAAATTTCATAACTCTGTTATTCTTTGGTGGATTTTCGCCAAACATTCATTGATATATTTCTCTCATTTTTCTGCTCTTATTCAAACTAACTTGACGTCAGGGTGAACTTTGCCTTTAAGAGCAATTTAGAAACGATAAGATATATTACCGGGGCAATGGAGGAGTTGTCTTTTTTTCGGAGCAGAACAGGTGTCTCTCGTAGGATGACTATGTTCTCTAAGTTTTAATATGTTCATGGGTTTTGATATGTTTGCTACTTATAGACAAAGTTAAATATCCTTTTTTTATCATTGATTTGTTTGAAACTGTGTTAACAAGTGAATAAATACAAGATAATGCTATAATTGTAATTGTTACCGATTATACAAATTAACATAAAATATTTATGATTAAGCTAATTTGACACACATCACAACTTTTGAATTAACCCAAACGAAAATAGTGTATGATATCACAGCAACGAAATAAGTAAGATTCACATAGATATTTTGGGCAACACCTAGGAATCTATTTCATTTGTTTTGAAATAAAAAGGTCAATTTGTTACATTTCGTGTCAATTACTTAAGTGTTCAATGTTTATATTTATACTTGATTTCAATGTAAATTCACGCACCATGTTTGATTTTTTAAAAGGTTGAGTTTGTAAGATTTCAAATGAGTGCTTGAGCAGGCAAGAAATATGATTTGTTTTGATTATATATCAATTTCTAAACGATCATTTACTTTCTTCATGGTCTAGAGTTTTGCAACACAATGGTAAACTGGAACTAAGACCTTCGTTTTTGGCACATTTGTTACCATTGTAACAAATCTGCAAGCTTTATATATTATTGAAACGAGATTTATGATAATCAAAGTTTTCTCTTTAAGGTTAAATAAAAATATGTGACCGAAGTCAATCTTATGACACGGGGAATGATTCTAAAGACTTCCTTTTTGGTCAAAACAATCTCGTGGAAGATCACTGTTTTCCCCATTTTTTCTGACTTTGCCGCTTCATAAAATGAAAGTGCGCCATCTATAAATATATTGAAGATGGGTATGTGTAGCGGGAAGTCTGAAGATTCTAAAAATGTAAAAATCAAATTTTATTGGCTAGGAGAAGTCCCACGGAATTGGCAAAAATCAATCACAGACACCATTTTCTCTCTGTCTTCTGACTTTCCCAGCTCGCTAGAAATCAGAGCAGTCTTTATTATTATGCGTTCGAGTGTGAATGTAAACAACAGACTGCTCCTACACAGCACGGTGTGAGAGCAGTAATTTATGACCTGTGCGTATAAACTCGTATTTTTCTGCCCAAAAGAGGAGCATTAATTGTGCTAAACAAGTTAATATGAATTACTAAGGAAAATATGTAATGTTTTCTGACTGGGCAGAAATTGTTTTTTTTTTTTACAGTAATAATATTCATGTGGAAAATTCTCTTTTAAAGTAGTGTGGCCCATTGCCAATCCTCGTCTTCGATACAAATACATTAAGTGACGCGTCTTTGTTCAATAACATGTTACAAAGTGGATCATTTACGATCCGTTCTCGCAATTTAATACCCCAGTACATCGTGTTCCCCTAACTGCCGAATCTGATGTCATGACGTCACCACCAGATATAGTTTATGATCATCGGTGCAGCCAAATATTTGCTTGAAGTCCAAACATATTGGCGACGATAGGGCTTCGACTCAAATTACAATTTAATAAATTTGAGGTATAATTATGTTAACTGTCTGCCCAAAAATTTAGCCACCCGGACTACTTCAATATTTGTGATGCGCAAGTGAAGACGTGATTATAAGAATGGGCATGTATCAATCGGCCATTGTTTAATGGCAATCGACGAGGTTAGTTTGCTACTAATTCATCAGCTGACCCTCGTAACTTCCTACACTATATTATTTGTTTTGTTGACCACCCAAATATCTCTGTTACGAGCAAGGACGCTGATATTATATATCGATGGAATAAATCTCCGCTGTGTCTGTTATAAAACATAATATACGAAGTTGTCAAGGTACAATTTACGTCAAACATCTGCGCAGAGAAACTGTCCTTTTGTGTGGTTAATGAAACGCAATTTGTCTGTTTATTGTTTATGGCGCTCTTCGGTATTTGATCAACATCAATTAGTCTGTAATTATGGTATTGTAATTGATATGAGTCAAATGAAATAAATTTCCCAAGATTTACGGACGTGATTAATAGTCACGGCCATTTATATCCAGGATATTGACTGATATGCGTGGACAAAAAAAGAATAACAGAAATGTGATTTGGTAATAAGTTGGGTCATTATCCTTTGCGTGATACGCGTCGAGATATGAATTACAGTCAAGGTGATATTTAAGGTAAGTTCAAAATGTCCGCGATGGCGTGAGTTCTAGAAAGCAAAAACATTTTAAACTCTTATTGCTATGAAATTTGGGTCACTTTTTTCTTTTTACAGGTTAGAACGGGGCTGAATATTTTTTCTTTATATAAGAAAAACTAATCTTCACATTTTGATTTTGTAGGTTTTATCGTTTTGTTCTCATTATCAAAGCTTAATGATTCGAATTTCATATAAAATATTTCACGCAGTGAACATCGGAAGTACAGTACTAAGTATGCATTCTTTAAATTTGGATTGGTTGAGTATTGTTAATGCATTTTCAAATTTGATACAGTTTATGAGTAATAGTACAAGTATGTGTTACATACCAAAGATTATAAGAACCAAGGTTCGGTGACATCACTAAGTGTGATATACATTTTATAATGTCGCGACGAGTAGCAATGTACATGCCAAGATTTATCAAGACGAAAGATTAAATTCATTTTTTTTATCTACCTTAACTTGGAATACAAAATTACGCTGACATATGCAGACGGCTTGACAAAATAACAGCCTTAAAATGTACCAACATGAATGTAATTAAAACAACTAAAAATCATCACTACATAATATATATGTAGTGTTGAATTGTCATTTGTCATCTAAGTCAGAGATGCGGCAAGAAAACAAATGAGAACAAAAGTATGAGGAAATAGAATAACGACAGGATGACAATGACAAAATAGCGAGGCAGGTGTATGTGCTCGTGTATGTGCATGCATTTTAATCAGGGAAGATTTAGCACATAATGTACACAAACAGATGCGTGATGTTGGTTGTGTGTGTGTGTGTGTGTGTGTGTGTGTGTGTGTGTGTGTGTGTGTGTGTGTGTGTGTGTGTGTGTGTGTGTGTGTGTGTGTGTGTGTGTGTGTGTGTGTGTGTGTGTGTGTGTGTGTGTGTGTGTGTGTGTTTATGTGTGTGAGTGTGTGTTGTTTCGGACTTATTGTACTATAGCTTTGTAAGTTGTTTTGTGTGAAAGAACTTCTTAGCCATTTATGTTTTCCATTTTCTAGATGTCTTGTGTATGTGTGTGTGTGTGTGGGGGGGGGGGAGCGGGTGCATCAATAAAATGGATCAATTACATAGTGGTACGATGATGAGGAATAGCTTGTCACAAGAATTAAGACAAAGTAACACATTTAATATTTTGAAGTTCAAGTTAAAAAAAATGCTTATCAATATCACAACATTGCTTTTTTTTAAAATAAATAGTACTGTATGTATTTTTTCATGATGTGACAATACACATACTGCCATATCACTATAATACCCTCTTAATTTCTATCACATAAAAGAAACCTATTTGACTGCACGGTGAATATTTACCGATATGTCAATATTCATATTTTGCGAGTTTCTTAATATGTATAACATGACATATACTCGGTAGAGCAAGGCCAAATTGCATGTTTTTCCGTAGTCCCATCAGTGGTATTTTACAAATCCCTAGTGATGATTATTTGAATATTACAAAACCCGTAAATCGGAAATCCATTTGCGCGCTTTTGCGAAAGTTGATTAATTATGACGGTTATTGTCGTGACCAAGTACATGTTAGCAATGTATACAAACTACCGGGGACTTTCACCGTGTGTAAAATGAATTACGTGGCTGGAATGTAACTCCGTCATATCGTCGTTCGCAAACTAGGGAGTGCTTGACAATCTATGCAGTCACAATGCTTCTGTGAATCCGCAGATGTTTGAAAACTGAATAGGAACTTTGGTGAGGCATTTGAGAGCAACCGTTCGATAAATAATGGAGGACTGCGTGAATGGTTTTGTTAAATTAATTTAAAAGAATACCTTCACCAGTACATTCCGATGTGAACTAATGTATAGCCACAGGCCTTCAGATAAATATAAAGTAATGTTTTTTGTTTGTGAAATCGCTATTGACGGTAATTCCTTCTTCTACGAATGGGACCGAGGAACTTGCTTCATTAATTAGTCGATTATCTCATCGACGCGCTGATAAAAATGGATGACAAATGTGTTTTCCCATCAGCAACTTCATCTTAATCAATTTGTAATGTTATTTTTCAATACCAATCTGGAGACTACGGAACTTTTTTTCTAGAGCGTTATTTGGTCAATGCCCTATCTTCTAATATTGCTATTTATCCGGTTTAAGCAATCTTGAATCTTTATATTCCTCTTTTAAGCTTTGCCAGTTTTAAATAGCCATCTGATTTTAAATACCTATCTTTTCATGTTCAATCACATGACTATATGTAAACAAACATAATATATAGGATATGTTTACATGTTTAGTCCGGCTCTCAAGGATTTTTTTTCTGTCATCAACTTTCTATTGCAATATAAGAGATGACCCATTAGCCCATATGAGCTGACAGTGGTGAAGGTGGTACAGCACCCCTTTAAAAAAATCCCTACAAAATATCGTTCACAGGGTCCTACATTTCAGCTCCTGATAGGGTTTGCTATAGGTGATTGTGTCATTTCTAATAACAATAATGATACAATATGATAACGTCTTATTTACCCAGGGTAGCCAGTCAAATAGACTGCTATACCGGTAGGCCCTGCATAAAACAAATGTTATTATTACCCTTCTCTGTTCCAGAATGCCGAGAGCCTGGCTAGAAAGTAGAAGGTACCATTTTTGAAAGTCTTTGGTATGACCCGGCCAGGCCGTGGCTAAAACCCTCGACCTTCCGAATGAGATGCGGTCACCATGATCATCTTAAAAATAAGATCCTTACAAGGAGTGAAGTGATATCATTCAAATACATTTGCCTCTACGACTTTTGTTACTACACTTTTTCCCCTCTATCGCAAGTACTAGAGATGTATCACCCCTGTGCCCCTATAATCATTCCTTATAGTTGTGTTACAAATGCCATTTGGGAGTAATTCTTACACTTCAAGTTTCACACCCGAGGTGTGTTCTCCATGTTGTTGTACGGCTTCTTAATTTCAACAATCCTGTCCCAAAGTCAGTATAACATCCAATATCGGTTTAATAAACATTGAGAAGAACGTAGAAATGTCCGAATTTGCACACAACCCTACTGATATTGATTCCCATTGTTCACGCCGTAAGCAAATTAGAGTCAATGTTGTCTGTTCTTTTCAAAGCCATGTGTGCACAATGCGGGGGAATGCGGTATTGCAAGATTACCTCATTTTGGATTTTGAAAATCTTACAAGATTGTTTCGATTATGATGCATATCATCGCTAATAGCAAAACCTTTTTTTATTCATAACTAAAAGTTAAAAATCAATCTAGGTGAGAAAAAAAGACTCTTTCTTTGGTGAATTTATCCAATACAGGCGAAGAAATCGACCAACGCGATGGTTATATGTCTTCCTGAAGAGGAAAAGGCAACGAATACGTGGTGAAACTTGGGTTCCATCGTAACGTGATTCGTCCTGTATTTAAGGAGGAAACGTGTCTAATTTACATCACATACCTCGGGGAAATGTACATTATCGTTTCTCTGCGAATGTTGAAGCCATTATGAATTATTTGCATCTGACAGGTGTGGTATTTGTGCCTTCCCTGTATATTTGTACTGGATGTTTTCTCCCTTCTGTCCGTGCAAATCGTATGACTACTATACAAAGCATTACCGTTCATCATTGTGTTTACCGTAATTGTACGTTCCCACTGAGACGTTAACTGCACATATTAATTGGGAGAAACGGCACAAATGGGGATGTCTGATTGCAAAGAGCAACTTGTTGTTTGGCAACGATAACTGCAAAATGTATACGATGAAATTGAACAGCAAATTAACAATGTTCCCAGTTTAAAACATCTTAGTTGTTGTATACTCAATCCTTTCTACTACTCTAAGGTTTAAAATGAAGATTTGAAAAATTGTACTTCAAAACGATGATATAGCGCTTCAAAAAAATGGTGAAAATCCATGATGAGAGCCCAATTTTGGCATGTGCATTTCCCATCAAGTCTACGAGTTGATCTGATGGATATGTGATGTTTATTCACACCTTTCTTTGCAGTGGCAGCATATAACTTTCCAAAGTTCTGTATTCTGGGACGATTAATTATCCACTGAAACACTATTTTACAGATTAGATACCATATCAGAGTTTAATTATCTTTTTTAGTAAATTGAACCTCTACAATGTTAACCTGTCTAATTAAAGTGATAGGCTAACATTGTGGAGCTTCAATTTAAAAAATTGTCGAACTTTGATATTCGAGCCATATAGTAGTGTTTGAATGGACAAATAAACACCCTAGAATACAAAAGTTTGGAAATTTATGCTGCCACTGGCAAGATGTAAATGAATAAACAATTTATCCTCGGGGCGAGTAAAAAATAGCCTAGATCTACACACAGTAAGTCTATGGGAGGAAATGGGCAGGCGAATCCGGTCAACTTACGATTTTCACTTTTTTAAAGCACTAAATAATCATTTTGAAATACAATTTTTTTCAGGGCTTCATTTTTAGACCTTATCAAAGACACTGGTAGCATGGGGAATCATGTAGCTCAGATTTTTTTAACTGTGGTAAATGTTAGCCAGTGGCTTTAAAATATAACAGGAATTTTCCATAGACCCTAGCCCGGGATATCTCGTTGTAAGTCGCGAACGGGTTAAACGGTGTGTCTAATTGTGCTACCTCGCCTTGTATTCTGTATAGATTCAAGCGAATACAATGACCGACAAGTGCAGCGTGGGTACCAGGGGTGTAGATCCCTCAAAGCTTTGTGGTTTTATTGATCGAGGTGGATAAAATAACTCGTTGCAGCAAGGAAAAAATAATGATTTAAATGATTGAGCCTTCACGCCCATCGACGGTACATATTTGTAGAATGTGATCAGGTTCCATCGCTTATGATGTACATTGTATCTCTCAAACGATTCACACATTTTTAAAAGGATGTGCGCGCTTTTCGCTCGATGTAAGACGTGACCAGTAGGTACAGTGAGTATGATTATTCGAAAGATTATTGTACTTTACTATTAAACAAAATACATGGTAATGATTGTTTTATTGATTAAAAAAACAATTTGGCCTTTTGAATCCTCTATATTTCAATTTTGAAAGGGATTTAATACATAATGATCAATTTCCCGGTTCATTTGGAATATGAACTAGGCCCACATTAACTATATCTAAGTTGAAGAATAATAATGAAATTTTCTTTTTCAAGTTTTGACGTACTTTTTTATTGTCACGAGAGAATAATATGTCACTGATTGATGGAGTCCAAGCAGCAATCATATTTCCATTTGTTTCATTTTCACCTGCATATCCTTTTCGTGACAGGGTTTGCCAAACGCGTTTGTGGTCACATGACCGTTCTTTACGATATACCACCGTCCAAGTGGGAGCAGTTGTACACCATGCGCGTGTATGGACTTTCAAAATGGACCCTAAACAAGTATGTCGGTGTATCGTATTACCGGACACTTTTTATTTGGATGCAGAATTCACACAATAAACTTGATTGATTTTCTTGAAAATTATATTTTTTAAATTCATTCAAATGTCTATATTAATATTTCAACAAAAAGGAAGAAAGTCACTTGAGACACATGGTAACTGATTGTTTATTGTTATGTACTAGAAATATTATTTGCCTTGTGTGATATCATTTCTATATTTCAATTTTTTATGCTATTTATGGTATTTAATACATATTTGCATTATTCTATTTCCCCCGATTCATTCTGGACATCATGGTAAACTTAGGCCTTACTTATCTAATCTAATATTTCTTTATATTTATGAGAGTAATATATTGGGTATATTTTTTTCTTTTTTTCGATTAGTTTTTGGACGTACTTTTTTAATATTGTCTTACGGGAGAGGAATAATATGTCACGTTGAATTGCATGGATTTTGGATACCAAGTTCCTTTAGGTAATCATCTTTTTTCCACTTTGTTTTACATCTTTCACGTCCGTCGCTCCTGATGTCCTTATTCACGGTGGACAGGGGTTGTGGGCCGGAGATTCGAGCGTCTTGGTGGTGTCACGGTGACCGTGGGTTCCTGTGCTTCTTAGTTAACGATTTTAGCATTCCTATCCACCGGTGTCATGGTTGCTCCCAAGTGGGTGTTATAGCAGTTGTACTACGGACATGC
Organism: Eucidaris tribuloides; assembly: GCA_001188425.1. Classification (NCBI taxonomy): domain Eukaryota; kingdom Metazoa; phylum Echinodermata; class Echinoidea; order Cidaroida; family Cidaridae; genus Eucidaris; species Eucidaris tribuloides. Next base: position 94,163 of record JZLH01S0459967.1, on the reverse strand, counting down.
GCGTGCTATGGTGGACTTCATAATATGGACGCCTAAACAAGTATGTCGGTGTACTGTATTGACCGGGAACTGTTTTATTTGGATGCAGAAATTCACACAATAAACTTGATTGATTTTCTTGAAAATTATATTTTTTAAATTCATGT